>JAHBCN010026135.1:0-10826 GCA_019359885.1 Listronotus oregonensis | reverse complement strand
TGCACGTTCGTAACAAAGTTCCTGCAAACATATGCATATTTTTCAAAAAATTACAAATTTTTAAATGGTATTCTTACGGCAGAGTAACGATCGCCTTGTTAAAGTTAGCAACGGACTAAGCAATTGGTTAAATTTAACAAAGAGGATAAATGAAAAAACTTGACAACGTAGCACATTTTAAGGCAACTGAATGACAATAAATAATTTAGTTCACCATTTTGCTTTAAAAATCAATTAAACATATAAAAGAAAATAATAAGCTTACCAAGAATATGAAAAAAAAAATAGGTTTGGCACGTTAAGTCATTTTATATATTTTGTCCAAAAACAAGCACTACGATACATAGCTCAAATGACCAATACTGCAGAACCTCTTTAAATTTGGTTTTTAACAGGTTCTTTAATATAACTCATGCTTATTACATTTTATTGATAAATTCAGTGATGAAATAGCCACCGCTTTGATTTATTCTTTTAACAAAATTAGACATGTTTTACTTTCAACAAAAGAAGCAAAACTTTTATTAAACAATCTTTTCTTCCGCATTATTTTACTGTACTACTTACGAAATCTATACTTTTTATTAAAAACTTAGTAAAAAATATTGAACTAACATCCTAACTTTGTAAAATATGGTACGTGTCGACATTTTTACTTAAACCTATATAATTAAAATGTTCCTTTATTCAGGTAGTATTACCTCTAGAGTAGGCAAAATACTAAAATAAAATAAACTACCCAGCACTTAAAGCAAAAGAAAAAAATTATACTCTTATTTTAGGAGAATATTCCAAACCATTCTTCCCCGGCTACTCAGCTCGTAGAGAAAAAGAGAAACTTGTATTTTTTCCTCTTACGTACATTGTTTACGACCAAGTTACAAGATTGCCTCTAGCAGTATATACTTGAAGGTTGCGATGGATAATATGAGTAGTTTCTAGTGATGAAATTTTTTTCGCGCCTCAGAACGTGTTCTGCCCCAAAAAAAAGTTTTACAATAAAAAATGATAATTAATGTGCATGGCACTTTTTATCATGGGATCAGTATGAAAACCCCCAAAGAGCTACTTGAAACCCTATAAATAGTGATGAGCGAGACCGGTCTTGGTTTTGGGTTTTGGTCTTGGTCTTGCAGCAAGACCAAGACCGAGACCAAGCCCAAGACCCCTTCTCGCTTGCAAGACCGCCGGGGGTATGCAAGACCAAGACCATGACCAAGACCAAGACCGAGGGTAAGACTACGCAAGACCAAGACCGACCTGCAAGACTCTTGCACTTTTGTCATTTTTTTTTAAATTATAATATTCAATTTTTTAATTAATATACGATATTTCATACAGACATGACAAAAATGTGTCGAGAACTGCCAAAAAAGGCGATTATTTTATGAGTAACAGGTTTTTTTAATAAAATAATTTAAATCGATCACTTCTTTTTTTTAATAAAATTATCTAAAAACGATAACTAGTAAATTCAGTAACATGTTTCAAAAATAATAAGATTGTGACTCAATGGTCCGACAAAGCTCGATATCTCCAAAACCGTTTACGACAGAAAAAACTAAATAAAAAAAGTTATAGAAGCTGAAAATTACTTACCTACTCCTAATGTTTTTTTTTTAATTAGGTATCTAGTGATGCCACTTACTGGATCAAAATTTCCAAAATCCAGGAAAACATTTTTTGTGCCACACTGTAAGAAGTGGCATCATTAGATTGCTCCTTTAAACTAAGATATAAATGTAAAAATGATGGTTTAATAAAAAATATATTTGTCATTTTATAGGAATACTTTTTTAAAATAAATGGATTTTAAATTTCACTTCCGGTTTTTAGACGGAAAAGTCAAAACAATGCCAAAAGTATAATGATGACGTCATTTTTGTCAAAACCGAAAATGATATATAAAACCACCTATGTCGACATCGTACCTATATGACAGTTCAAGTTTCCAGCATAATATACAGGAAGCGATTTTTTAAATAAATTTTTTTTGCTATAATTTTTTTTTTATTTTAGGTTAAAAGCTAAAAATAAGGAAGTTTTCTTGAGTAGTAGTGGATTTTGGAAAATTCTGAAATAGGAAATAATTTTACATTTTTACGTCATTTTTTCTGTAATTTTTGTATATTCAGTTTTTACCATTATGAACGGTTTCGGATATATCGATCTTTGTCCACTATCGAGCCACCCCTTTTATTGCAGAATGTACTTAAAGTATTTGTACAAACTTTGTGCGGCAAATGTTTGACTAATTTGAACATAGAAAGTTTATTTGAACTGAAAAGCTTCCTAAATACCTTTTTTTGTATTAGAAACCAATGTTTCCCTATCAGAATCATTTTCATGGAAATTTCACATCTGGTTAAAATTAAAGTTTTTTCTGCCCTGGAGTACTCAGTATTGTAATTTTTTATCCTTCTTCAAAGAAAATTTAAATATTTCCTATTACTAAAATGAAGCGCTATAAATAAATAAACCACTACATTTAAAATATCCTTTTTAGTCAAATAATTTAAATGTACATGTTAGGTTAAAATTGGTACCTATATTTTAAAATTTTAAAGCAAAAAAAAATAGTCTCCATTTTTATTTATTTGTAAGTATTAAAAAATATATATATTTTATTTAAGATTGTTTAGTTTAAATTATTACTACCAAAAAAAAGCAAGACTCTTGAGAAAAGACCAAGACCAAGACCAGACTTGCAAGACCCAAAGACCCAAGACCAAGACTAGCCCGGTCTTGGTCTTGGTCTTCTTTGCTCCCTCACTACCTATAAATGCTTGACTAAAAACTTATTACGTGCGTGTAAAAATTATTATATGTATATGCGCTGTTTCTAAAACCAAGAACATCTTTTCATTGCGTTGCAAAACCCTTAGATTAAATTTTACAATTTTACTGCGTTTGACTTGACCTGAGGACCAAGAAGCATTTTTAAGGTTAATTTCGTTAATTTATACATAAATTTATACATATATAAACATAAACTTATTTTAATTCTTTGGTTTTAAAAAGAATAGGTGGATAATAAACAGCAGTCAGTAATAAAATTTTTGTAAATAAATAGTTTTACTAATATTTGTTAAATTAAAACAGCAATTTTCTAGAAAAATAAGGCAAGTATTTTGTCTACTCTAGATGTAATACTACCTGAATTTATTAATAAAATGTAATAAGGATAAGTTATATTAAAGAACCTGTTAAAAACCAAATTTAAAGAAGTTCTACAGTATTAGTCATTTGAGCTATCTATTGTACTTCTTGTGTTTAAAGAAAATATAGAAAATTACTTTGTTAGAGTGACAAACTTATTTTATTTATATTTTGTGCAAGGTAATTTTTTTATGTTTAATTTATTTTTAACGCAAAATCCCAAACGATATTATTTTTTGACAAATAGTTAACATTAAATCTATGCCCAGCCACCAAGAGTTTTTATTTTTACCTTATTGTTAAATTTAGCACATTGTTAAGTCCATTGCTAACTTTAACAATGCGATCGTCACTCGGTGGTTAGGAAAAAAACACACAGTATACATTACAAGTGCGTTTATAAACATGGTTACAATAACGAGTGTGAAAGATTAGAATGACGAGGTCGTAGATCAAGTCGTTCTAATCACGCGAGTGTTGTGGTCATGTTTAAACGCACGTGTGAAGTACATTTTATCTACTACCGAATAATACGAAAATACTGTTTTAATTTTCGTTTATTAGTTTCCTACCTTTAGCTATGAAGGATGTCACATTTTTTAAATATTTAATTACAGGGAATTATTACGTGCTCCAGACCATGATTACAAATGTCGTTTATTGAATGGGCATTTGTTTTTTTTTTTTTGAAAAGTCAGTTTGTCCTGTTAAGTAAACGCACAGAAAAATCTATTAAAAAATCACAGTGAACAATTTGAAAGTCTCCGTTCAGATTTCAGATACCGGGTTTCCAATAAGAGGTAGTCAGCATATCTCAGAAACTACTAATAGTATAACTTTCGGGAAAATTTTTTTTAAATAAAAGGAACCAAAAATTGCTGGAAAATTATTTTCAAGTCTGTGGGAGGGGCGTAAGGGTGTCAAAACATAAAAAAATATACATTTCTCAAAAAAATATCAAATAAAGTGTATCAATAAATGATACTAATTTTATCTTCAATGTTTTCTAAACAAAGAAGCTTCAGGTTAATTTTTGTCAGTTCTAAATTAAAGTGGTGGGGAAGAAATTTATTTAAAAAGTGCAATAACTTCCGGATTGTTTTAACCGAATTAGTGAACTTAGTCTCGTTTAGAAGAGCATTTTTAAGCATTATTTTCAAGTGTATAAATTATAGCACACTCATCTCACAAACGCCGCTAGAGGGCGTCAAGGTAAAAATATACTGAACTGAAAAATTTAAATACAATGATATATACCTTTTTACATATTTAGAGAAAAAATTTGAAAAAAATCCTAACAAAAGGAAAACCGCAATTTAATATCCAAATATATTTCCAAAAAATATAAATACTACATAGAGACGTAACGCATTTAAGGACACGTGTTTTCTACTAGGCCGATTTTTTAGGTAAAAATTAAATTTATACATTTTTACAAAACCCAATGACATACTACTTTAATTTTTCAATTTAAACCCATTTAACGATATTATAAACATTAGATAATTTAATAACCTATAACTGTAATAATCCATCGAGCGTGGTCCTTATCAAGTTAGCTTTGAAAATAAAGGATGCAAAAAATGTCAAAAATCCAACAATTTCTATTACAAAATATAATTTTAGTGTTGTGCTATTGTGTTTTAAAAAGATGCTTTTATTGCTTAAGAAGCAGTTGATATTATTGCTATTTATTTTGAGTGTCTGCAAAAGCGACAATAGCTGCCAGGCTGTATGTATTGAGATATCCTTAGAGAGGGCCGGTACGGCAGCGGCAGCAGAATGTTCACTTGTTTAGCAAATCGCTTTGTACCACGGAAGGTTCCCTTACACCGCAGGCTCCGTAGAACTGGGGAAAATGTCATCAACGTTTTTGCTTATGTAGAGTTTAATCTTCAAGCAACAAAGGCATTTTTTTAAAAAAACACAATAGCACAACACTAAAAATAATATTTTTAAAGAACACAATAGCACAAAACCAAAAATAATATTTTGAAATAAAAATTGTTGGATTTTTGACATTTCAGCATCCTTTTGTTTTGAAAGCTAACTTGATAAGAACCACGCTCAATGGATTATTACAGTTTTAGGTTGTATTTCTAATGTTGTCTAATATCGTTAAATGGGTTAAAATTAGTAAAAAACCAAGCAGTATGTCATTAGATTTGTAAAAATTTATAAATTTAATTTTTACCCAAAAAAAATTGGCCTAGGTAAAAAAATTGTGTCGTTAAAGCGTTCGTCTCTATGTCATATTTATATTTTTGCATATATTTGGTTTTTAAAAAAAGATATTAAGTGCGGTTTTGGCCGATTTTTTTCTTAATCTAAATATGTAAAAAGGTATATATCATTTTATTTAAAATTTTTAAAAAAAATTTTGTAAAATAAGTTAGTTTTTACCTTTTACGCCCTCTAGCCGTTTGTGAAAATTAGCAATAGTTTATACACCTAAAAAAAACCCTTTAAAAAGCACTTCTAAACGGACCAAGTTTACTAAATTCGGTTAAAGCAAACCGGAGTTATTAGCACTTTTCTAAATTAAACTTTAACCTTCCCCCACCACTTTAATTTAAAACGACAAAAAATTACACCTAAAGCTCCTTTGTTTTAGAAAACTTAAAGATTAAAATAGTGCCACTTATTGACACACTTTATTTGATATATTTTTGAGAAATGTATATTTTTATGTTTTGTTGTTACCCTTACGCCCCCTAGGGCCATCCCAGACTTGAAAATAATTTCAACAATTTTCTTGGTCGCTTTTATCTAAAAAATTTTTTTCCGATAGTTATACCATTGGTAGTTTCTGAGATATAGCCGATCCCTTTATGGAACACCCGGTACAAGTTGACGCAGTACCTCCCGGAATCATTATTGCCAGAAAAGTCTCGATCTAAATATGAAAAAATATACAACCAGATTTTGACCGGTTAACAATCCGATTCATTAAAGTTACACCTTCACTATTATCATCATCATCATTATTAGCAGCAGAAGAAATTGTTTTGAAGAATTTTAATATTTATATTAATTAATAGTTGAGATTTGTATAAAACAATATATTTTTAAATATTTGAAGTTGTTTTTCATTATTATAGAAACTAGTTGTGTTATAGATTCATAACACCACTAGTTATGGCACGAGTCTTCTAACGTAACGTATATTTTCAAGTAAACCCCGTTTTTTTAGGACCAAAATTAACTTTGAAAAAATAGCCCTACTAAAGAAAGGAATAATTGCCAGTCATTATTTGTATTTAACAAATACAAAATGTACCAATAATAAATCCAATAGCTCAATAAATATAAAACGGAAGCTTTGGTGATATGTCATGAATGAAATTATCAATATTTATTATAGTCTGGTACGTTCTAACTTTAAACAACTGTTAAATATAAACTACATGACGCGGTTTTTCCAAACTTTAAAGATAAACTAGTTATTTACATATGCGACCGCATATATGATGGCAACTCGCGCCCTCTATAGGTTAGGCCGAAAACTTTTTTATCCCATCCTCGTAATTTGTGTACCTTATTTTTGCTCTATGAAAAGCAGCGAACATTTTAATACATTTTAAACAAAAAACATACATCGGTTATATATTTCAGGTTTATATATTGTATTTTAGTGAAAATGTCATTAGTTTAAATGAAATAAATATATTCATTACCTTACAATTCCAAAAACATTAATCATTCTGTCAGAAGTAATAATCGGCAATATTTTGTTGAAAGGACTGGCTGCAATATAGTTAATGTTTTATATTTCGCTTAAATATTTCCAGGTAAAATGTAATAATTTTAATTTTGATTAATAATACCGTCAATTATCAAGTTATTACCTAAGGGAGACAGCAGGCGGTATTTTCTAGAAATAATTTAAAATTAATATATAAATTGTCAAATATAAATCATTTTATTTAATGAAATTTTTAAAAGTTTACCTTTAACATTTGCTTTATTTAGGTTTGAGGTGTAAGAGCTTTTTAACGTCTATCTCATCCTCGGAATTTGTGTACCGTATTTTTGCTTTATAAAAAGAATTAAACATTTTAATAATTCCCAAACAAAAAACATACATCGGTAATATATTTCAGGTTTATCTATTGTATTTTAGTGAAAAGGTCATTAGTTTAAATGAAATAAATATATTTATTACCTTACAATTTTAAAAACATTAATCATTCTGTCAGAAGTAATAACGGCAATATTTTGTTGAAAGGACTGGCTGCAATATAGTTAATTTTTATTATTCTGCTCAAATATTTTTAGGTGAAATATAATAATTTTAATTTTGATTAATAATACCTTCAAATATTAACTTATTGCCTAAGGGAGGCAGCAGGCGGTATTTTCTAAAAATAATTTAAAATTAAAATTAAAATTGTCAGATATAAATCATTTAATTTAATGAAATTTTTAAATGTTTAATTCAAAAATTTGCTTTATATTTTAAGCTTTAGGAGTAAGAGCTTTTTAACGTGTCTTGGCGCGATTTATACAGAGTTATTCAAATTAAGAGTCCGCCATTGATAACTTTGTTACTAGTCAAAACATAAAACTGTTTCAATTAGCAAATGAGTAGCATTTGTACGTCGTTTAAAATTAAAGTGAGCAAACAACAATTAAAATTCGTGTTTTCGAGTTTTATAGTAAATAAACACTTTTTTAAATGAAACACTTTTTAAAGGTCTTGTGTCACCAGTGATCTATAATAAATATTGATAATTTCATTCATGACATATCACCAAAGCTTCCGTTTTATATTTATTGAGCTATTGGATTTATTATTGGTACATTTTGTATTTAACAAATACAAAATGTACCAATAATAAATCCAATAGCTCAATAAATATAAAACGGAAGCTTTGGTGATATGTCATGAATGAAATTATCAATATTTATTATAGTCTGGTACGTAGGCGATCCAATTAACCATCAGTTAATTTTTTACGTTATTGTAACCTTTTAAAGAGGTTATTTTCATTTATATTACCCTAAATTTATACATTATTAATTAAACTCAAATAAATTTAATTAGAATTATTAATTTCAAATAGTGGGTTTGAAAGTAAATAATATTTACTTTCATACCTGAACTTTCAAGTAAAATTCTGTTCTATACTACAGGGTGGCCGATATGTAACTGACTGGTTTGTTTCCTGAATATTTGTAAAATGAAATAAAAATATGTTCATTTTTTTTATTTTAATCTTTTATTGAAACTTAGAAATTATGTATGAAAAATAATATCAGACAAATGTCCGCCTCTAGAAGCCGCGCAAACCTGAGCCCTCTTGACTACATTTTCCATCACTTTTTGGTAGGTTTCAGGAGGAATATTTTCAAAGGCTTCTGTAATATTGTTCTTCAGCTGACTACAGTATTTGGTTTTTGGCATAAACCTTATTTTTCAAAAATCCCCAAAAAAAAGAATTTAGGAGCCGTTAAATCCGGTGACCTTGGTGGCCAGCTGACATCACCAAATCGAGAATTTAAACGTCCCGGAAATATTGTTCGTAAAAGATTCATTGTTTCCCTAGCTGTGGACAAGTTGCTCCGTCCTGCTGGAACCACATGTTTTGCAGGTTAAATTGTTGGATTTGAGGAGCCAGAAAGTTTTGCAGCATTTCACGGTATCGCTCGCCAGTGACAGTAAGAAAATTACCTGCATTGTCTTAAAAAAGTAAGGTCCAATACCCCTCCATACCAACACCGCACCAAACTTTGTGAATGAAAAAAGGGAGGAAGTGGGTGGGGTATTCGTTGATGGATGACACGAGGGTTCTCTAATCCCCAGATACGACAATTTTGCTTATTAACAAATCCGTTCATATCGAAGTGGGCTTCATCGCTCATTATCATTTGTCGGAAAAATCGTTTTTTTGGGTTTAGCTGAATATTGCATGACTCTATTGTCGGCAACTTTCATGGTCTCTAGGCTGTAGCCCTTGGGTGAGCTAAATTTTGTATGGCCGTAAATGCAAGTCTTTTTAAAATAGTGCCTAATGACGAGCGACGAATGCCCAGTTCGATGTCTGGTAGAGGTCTCAGGGCGCTCCACTACACTTTCACGAACTCTCTCGATATTTTCCGGAGTACGAACAGTTCGAACACGGCCCGACCTCACCTGTTTGTTCAAATTTGCGCACCAACTGACGAATGGTGTTGACACTGGGCACATTATTTCGACCGAAATCTCGTCGTAGACTCCGAATAGTTGCAACAATCGACTCATTATTTAAGTAAAACGTTTTAACAATAAGGACGCGTTGTGGGATCGTGTAGCGCTCCATGATGAATTGTACACATGTGCTTTAAACAATCACTACGGCGCCACCTACTGATATGCCTGTATCAAAAATGGCGCGCAATTCAAATCAGTCAGTTATATATTGGCCACCCTGTATAATAAAAATATTTAAATTATCTTTTAATAAATAAAACCTATTTTAGGGTATTTTAAATTTTGGGTGATACTTTAATGTAATTATCACCAATTTCGTGGTAAAAGAAGGGCAAAATAGTGGAAATGAGATTAATTTAATTATCACGTTTAATGAGGGACCATCCATAAATTACGTCACACGAATTTCCTGATTTTTAAACCCCCCCCTGACCTGTTACATGCGTCACATTTGTGAGACCCCCTGCCCCCTAGTGTGACGTCACATCTTTTTAAATTTTACGTCTAAAAATGATCAAAACAGTAATTTTAAGTTGCCCTTGTATTTTTTTTCTACCAATTTTAGTTACATAGAAACATCAGTTTCTTATGTTTTAAAAACAATTACTTTTGAATTATGAGTTTACTTTACTACTGGTAGAAAATTTTATTTTAGCAATAGGCGTTAAGGATGGTTCATATTTTTTTTTACCAATTTTGGTTACATAGAAACACCAAATTCATATGTAACATATTTTATATGATTTTCTAATATTAAGTTTACTCTACTAAAGCTGCTAGAAAATCTTATTTTAGCAAAAAGTCTACCATGCATAAATCTATATTTCATAAACCTAAAGAGGCCCAAACTTACCGATTTTAGTAACATTAAAACACCAATTTCGGATGTAATATATCTTATATCTTTTAATAATTTTTGACTCTAGTTTATTAAAATTGGTAAAAATTTTTTCGTAAAAATGGGGTGGAAATTCATCAAACAAAGTCTTGGTTAAAAATAATACATATTGTTGATTATATTTAAATTTTTGAGCTATTTCATTGAACTGTATTACTAAAATAGTTAAAAACTATTTTAATTTTTTTTTTATATATCTGCGGCGATTAAGCATCTGGCAAAATACCGACTAAATATTATTGCAATCTAGAAGCTATGCTTATTTAAAGAAACTTCAAATAAATGTTTTACAAAAGTTTTTTGTTAAACTTGTGACTTGCTATTGATTGTATCGAAAAATTCAGTGTTTTTTTTTTGGGAAAGAATAGTTTTGAAAATATAACATTTCATTTATAAACAAATATCGATGTCAAAAACACATCACCGTACTATGCCTTTTGACACAGCTCGTTGCAGAATCCGACAGTCAATTGAAGAGATAATTTGTTCTCGATTATGCAAAGATTCCCTTTCTGAAAATCAAGAAAATAAAATTCTACGAAGACAAAATTAACAAAATTATTTCTAAATATTATC
>JAHBCN010026134.1:0-10821 GCA_019359885.1 Listronotus oregonensis | reverse complement strand
ATGTATTGAATTTAGGACTTTATTCTTGCCCACGAGGGTTTTCGCACGTCGGCGGGTTCCCGGGATTTTTTGAAAATTGAGTTTCAGTTATGGCAACTCCTTTTGGGAGGAACGGAATCCGAAGCTAAGACGAACCAAAGTTTTGGGTGTTAGCATACCGTGCTGATGAGTGAAACATCCTGTGTCCTTTCCCAACGGCCCCCTGAGATACAGGGCGACCCCCAGAGTATCTAGCCTTACTGCGGTAATGCGACGCTCTGCCTGATGGACTATTACTTCCACCCGAAAGGGGAAGAACCCTTTTAAGGAAAAAAAGGACGGGGGTCCCAAAGGAAAAAATGGAAAAAAAATCCCCGTTTCGGAAAAGTGCCCCTGAAGTCACCGGCGCTGTTCCAGGGGAAAAGGGGCTTTTTCATCCCGAACAAACAGGTGTTTAAAAAGGGACCCCCTGAATCCAAACAAAGGGGGACAAAACCCGCTTTTAGAGGGAAGGGGGTTTTTGGTTTAAACAGAAAGCGGATGGGACCGTTTTAAGGTAAGATGCGGCCTGAAGGCATCGGTTCCAAAGGACCGGGTGATCCTACGTCACTGAACGGAGAGGAGGGCATGACGGATCTAATCGTCTGCTCGTCATACTCCCGGGAGACAGAGAACCAGGACACATCAGAACACATTGTGCTCGTGTCCGGTAGCGCACAGAAGGGGGAGATGTGAACTCTCTCCAACTGATACGGATTCATTAGAAGTCGATCTCATTAGCTGGCCACACACACAGGTTTTTTTAAACGTTTTTGGGTTGCCCCCACGCGCTCTGCCTTTTGGGGAAAAACCCCCACGGGCACCCTTTTGGGGAGCCAAGTAACAGGTCCCCTTTTTTAAATTTTTTTTGCGTGGGGCTTTTTATTTTTTACAAAATTTTTGAATTTTTTTAGGGGCCCCAAGATTTTGGAGTTGGGGTAAACCCCAATTTTCAGAAATATATGAAAACATCCGCCCTCTGAATGATACGAACAAAATTATAAAAAAAAAATTAAAGGTCCAAGTCAAAGTTGTGAAAGAAGCTATAACAAACTCTGATAAGAATTTTTTTTAAAAAAAAAGAAAACAATTGTTTAAAAAAAATTAAAAAAAGTGGAACAGTCCAAAAAGAGTCTCGCTCCTGAGGATTATGTTGATACACCAGCCTAAACCTAAGCGTGCACTCAACCGAGCTTCGACTGACACAGACCTTCTCAGGTTATTTTGTCTAATCGAAATTATGGCCTTTACATATTTAGAAATAGATAAAAAGTTTTACAATCCATTCTTAAATAATTTTTGAAGTCATCGGGTGTTTAGCCGAAACCACTTAGCAGATTTAGGGGTGTATTTTTTTCTATTTTTTACCATTTTTTCGCATTTTCTTCTTTTTTTTCTTTTGTCTATAATTTCAACAAACGTTATGGCCATTGCTATATTTTTTTATTATTATTTTTTTCCCCGTCAAGAAACCCAAAATTCAAACAGTTGAAATCCAGGCTGCCTTTTTGATCAAGTTGCCAATATGTATGACCATAAACACACAATTTGGCATGTACGTTAAAGACTCTCATCAAAGTATTTCCATTTAATATTTTCGTTAATGGACAACAGCGTTCTTGGCTCGCCACAGACTCGGCTCGCGTGCTTTGCATGGGGTGTGCTAAAACCTTCTCCAAGACGCTATGTGTGTGGCTGGCTATTGGGAGAAATATAAAAAGGTGTGAGCCACAATAGACCGAGCGGTCGCAGGGGGGAAAAAGTCCACTCATTTAAATCAACCAACCATTTTAACCCAAAATTTCCCTGAAAAAAACGTATATAAGCCCATGTTTAGGTTTTTTTTTTATAACTGTAGTGGACAGAAAAAACAATAAAAAAGTAAAGAACTCAAGTTTTATAATAAAACTGAACGATGAACAAAAAAATGGAAACTCATTTATTTTCATTCGATTTTTTCTATCCAAAAAATTTAACTAAAATTGAACCAAGAAGCGCCTTAAGAAAGTGGATAAATGTTATTATTTAAAACTAATTATAGCCATTATCTGTAGCGTATGTATACAAATATAAAAGATGGAACGTACGTTTCTTTTCAAAAATTTTATTATATCCATTCATTGTTCAACTAATTGATTAATTTCATTTTTTACGTACCATATATCAAAATGCAAAGGTTTTTCTTTGAATTTATGCTTTGAAAGGATTAAATTAGAAGAAAAAAAAAAAATGAAAAAAATATTTTTTTTTCATTGAACACCCTGTATTTTTTTAAAAAAAAACCCATTTAAAAAAAATTTTTTGTTGAAGTAAAATTTACTTTAAATATTTATTTTATATCAATAAGACCTTTCCTTTTGGTCTTTAAAGGAAAGTCAAACATAATTCTATGTTGGATCCCGCTTGGCCAAGGGGGAAAATAAAAAACAAATTAATTTTTATAATATAAACAACAAAGTGCATACACGTTTTAATAGTGGTAGCCAAGTTTTTTTCTTTTAGAAAAATACGTAATTTATTTTTTTTTTTTATCTGTCGTCTGTGCTTTTAAAAATAAGGGGGATGTTTAAAAAAATAATAATTTTGTTTTTTTTTATTTTTCGATGTCAGTTTTTTTTTTTAAAGAATATCTAAAACCCTTATAAAAAAATCCAAAAACTTTTGTAAAAAAACTTTTTTTTATTCCCTTTTAAAAATACATTTTAAAGTATACCAAATTTTAAGAAAAACCCTGTACAAAAAGAAAAAGCCCAGACAAAATTAAAAATATCCATAAAAAAACATTTTATTTGCTTATGTACGCTTGGTCATCATAATAAAAAGACACAACCATAAATAAAAACCAACCGATTACTTAATTAAAAAAGTTTTGAATTTGAGCCATTAATTACCGGCCTAGAAAGGATAACTATTTTTTCTCAAAAGTTAATTATATTACACCAATATACCATGCTACTTATTTATTTTTTTAAAATTATATTTTTTTTATTATTAACAAACTTTAAACAAATAAAAATATAATGGAAAAAAAATCAAGATTACACGGTGGGGGGGCTATTATTCCGTTTTTATTTTTTTCTGTTAAAAGGTTTTGGGTTAAAGCTTAGAAGGGCCCTTTAAAGCAACTTGACAAGGGGCCACCGGAAAACTCCCGATAACCCGGTTGGCATTTTTAAATAAGTTGTTTTTTTAACCTTAGTAAGAACTTCAAATAATTAAATGTAATTTTTTTTTTTATAATTGGGGTCCTTTTTGATACATATAAGTAAAGCCCATTGCCCTATAGTTGCATTTTGTTGGTTAAAACCTTTGTGTTATTTTTATTTTGGGTAAAAAATGAAAAAACTTTGTAAAAGTATAATACGCAGCCTTCTGCATTTTCCTTATTTTCAATACGTGTACCTATATACGTTCCTCGTTACATTTTTGGGTACAAATTTTAAAATATTTAGTTAATATGCACAACCATTTTTGCTTTCTATACAGAGTCCAGAAAAAAATTGCTTTTCTGGTTTTATTACTTAAAATAATGAACCTAAAGTATAAAAATATATAACGAAAACGACCTTTATTTAAGCGAATACCCATGACAGTATAAAATAGTAAGCAAGCCTTGCCAGAACTTAAACGTTAATATATTTATTTCGGTGAAGGGAATCCCTATGGTAACTTCTGAAAAATTATATACAATATATTAGATGTTTTATGTAAATTCCATATTTAAATAATTTAGGTGTGTAAATATTAACAAATTATTTTACATATAAGAACATTAAAAAAATAAACCTTTTTTTTTAGTTTTTGACTTTAAAGATTTTTTTAAAATAGCTGCAAATTCCAAATTTTGATATGTAAATTTTTTTAATGAAAGGGGAAAAATTTTCTTTTCTTCCCCCAATAAATTTATGAAGACGAAAAGCGTGGCAATAAATTTCAAGGGGAAATGACTTTACCTTTAAGAGGAATGTATATAATTTTTTCCACTTCTTTTTATTTAATTTTTTTTAATCTGCTAAGACATTGACAGGACATAAAATATTTGGCCTATTCAGCTGGAACAGAAAGGTAAAAATTTTAAAAAACGTAGTGGAAAAAAACTATTACTTACAAGATAAAACCACTTTGGTACGAACTTGTTTAACATTTTCATGATATTAAAAAAAATGTGCATAACCAAAAAAAAAAAACAATCCGCCCCAGCAATATACTACATATCTTTAAACCTAAATATTTAATGTACCACTTATAATAAAATGCTAATGTACCTTTTTGCCAAACAATTTTTTTTTTTTTAAAAAAGGGATTTGCTACTATTAATTTTATAAGTCTATTAACCGTGTAAGACTATAAATTATAGCTTGTAAAATTTTGACACCGTAGCTTTTTCTTGTAAGCCCACGATATTTAGGAAAATAAACTTCACCCTATCGAATTTTCCTTGCCTAAACTGTTCTTTCATTATTTTGCTTTAAAGGAAATTCCCTACTTTTCCCATTACTACGCCTTGATTGAACCCAAAACTTTAGTGTCGTTTTGTTATTGGTTTTGTAAATTTTTAGGTTTTTTTGAATATCGAGTCCTCATTATATGATTTTTTATTTTTCCCCCAAGTATATTTTTGTTATTAGATAAAAAACAATAAATATAGCATGCTTTGGCCCCAATCTCTTTCCACAGAAAAAAATTTCGAGCTCAAAAATTGTTTCTCAACATGTTATGATCTTACCTGTATTTTTTTTTAAATTTCGTGATATGTTTTTATAAATATATCTTTTGGCCGTTTAACGAGAAATGATAAATAAAAATCTTGCTTTAAATTTACTTTTAATTATGATTTCGAACTTACTAAAGAAAATATAAATTTACGAAAAATAAAAAAAAAAAAATTTTTGCAAGTACGTATTTAAATACTTTCATATTATAACTTTTATACCTGTACATTATTCCCTGTTGTTGTAGTTGTTAGTGTCAGTGTCAAAAATGTTTCACAAAATGCTGACCGTAAAACAAATATTTTTTTTTTATTTTTCATAAATTTAAATTTTCTTTAGTAGGTTCGGAATCAGGATTGAAAATGAATTTGGAGCAAGTTTTTTATTTATCATTTCTCGTTAAAAGGCCAAAAAATGACTGTTTGCTCTTGTTTGAAGACAAAAATTTAGCAAAAAAATTATTTTCAAGTTTCTAAAAAAAACCGCGAGATGACGCAACTGCAACGGAAATTTAAAAAAAAACCTATTTTGCTAAAAAAATTGCTAATATTAGGTACAATTTTGATAACATCAAAAAAAAAAACCCCAACCAATTCCCCGCATCAGTTTGGTTGAGGACTTTTTTTCATTTTTCCCAAAAAATAAGGCTGGGGAAAAATGATAAATAATGCAATTTTTTAAATAGTTCTATTTCCTACCTCCTTTATTAATAGTGGTATACCAAATTTTGGGGTTCCTTTAAAAAAAAATTTTTAAATTTTTTTTAAAGCCGTCCTTTCGGTCGCCTTTTGTAGTTTACCAATTGGGGGGCATTGTTTAAAAAAAAATCGGTTTTTCGAGATCGAAAGTTTAAAAAATTTTTTTTTATTTGTTAAGAAGGGGGAAAAAAAACCACTTTTTTTGGAAAAAATCGCGTTTTGATAACTTTTTGTGTTTTCGGTTATTTCAAAGTAACCTGTTTTTTATGATAAATAATATTAACAATTAATCAAAACACTCCTTGGGGAAAAAAAAAAAGAAAATTTTTACTTTTAAAAAAAAAAAATATGAAAACTATTTTAATATTTGAAGAAATCAAAATTAAGTGTTTGGAAACAATTTTGGGGGTTTTTTTAAAAAAAATCGTATAACATCGATGGGGTCCAATGTCTGCAGAGCAATTGGCTGGTATTCTTGAGGACTGGGGTTTTAATAAAAAAAAAATACTGAGGACTAAAAAAAAAAGTGTAGTAAAATTTTTGGGAACTCCGCCGCAAAACAATTGCAGGAATTATATTTCGAAAAGTTTAAAATCAAATTTGACCCTTTTTTAGTGATATAGAGTTTGTTTTGCAGAGCTGGGGGGTGATGCCAAGCGCTGTCAGTTACAAAGCGAAAAATGAAGAGGAAAGTAAGTGCATCGATTTAAACCCCAAGGAAGAATATAGAAAATTTTTAGAATATATGATGAAAACACACCAGACGGACTTAAAAAAATTTTTTTTACGGGGTTTAAAATTTTGGTATGGAAGGCAAAAGGGGGGCTGCAGCATCTATAAAACATTTTTCTGAAGAAACTGAAAACGAGGCAATCTTACGGGACGCATTGATTTAAACCCGTATTTTCCAAGACGAGTCAGGAGTCAATGCCCCCCAATTAACCTTTTTTTCAATTGGATAAGGAACACCACACCAAAAAATTTTAGACTTTGGGGGACTGTTGAACGCTCTTCAAAAAAATAACCCTTTGGGAAACGTCGTTGAAAAAATTTTCCCAACTAACTTATAAAAATTTTGAAATTTTATTAACAATTATTAGTAATATCAACTCAACACAAGTACCTAAACTATTTTTTAAATAGTAATTTTTTGTAAAGCATTTTTTTTTTCAATAAAAATTTGATTTAGATTTGTTTTTTTTTGTGTTTGTGTTTTATTCAAAAAAAAGTAGAAACAATTTAGGGGCAGGTATGTAAAAACAATACCTATCTATTTTTATAGAGATTTGCTGCTCTTAAGCCAAGTTAATAAAATCTTGAGATGTCGGGAGGTTTAATTAGGTAGAAATACCAATTAAATATTTTGGGTTTATTTTAAAATACCCATTTTTAAATGCTAATAAATCCCAAAAACCCAAACCCCTTTTAGTTAAAAGAAGTTGTTGCATGGATTAAGGGAAAATATATTTTTTTTATTTTTGACAAATTTGAACTATTAAGTTGGTTTTATTACAAGGCGAACCTATTAATATTTTCGGTTTCGGTATTTTTTTCCCTAAATACCTATTTTCAAATGCTAATAAATCAAAACCAACCCATTTTAGTTAAAGAGAAGTTGTTGCAGGGATTAAGGGAAATATATTTTATTATTTTTTGACAAATTTGAACTAGAGAAGTTGCTGGATCATATTGGTTTTTGCCATAAAATGTTTTGGCCCATTATGCACATAAGCAATACGATTTATTGTCAACAGATCAAGGGGGGCCGTGATTAAAATCCACAAATATACTTAAATTTCAAACGCCTATTGTCATGTAAACATGAATTTGCCTCTGAGATTTTTATCAAATTGACTGTGTTTATATCGTTCTAAGTGAAGTTACTAATATTTAAAGATGAAGAGTTTTGAAAAACACAGTTTATGTATATTGCAAAGAAATAAGTCACTTAAAAATGTTTCATCGTGACCGGAAATATTTAAGTTTTGATTTAAGAAAGTAATTGAATTATTATCGGAAAAACATATTCAAACAATTCAAGTTGGATTGTTACAAATTTCATCTAGATTTGTGAATACTTTAAGCAAACAGGAACAAGATTGTATCAAGTATTATGGCATATATTATAGCATTTACCTTGTAGAGCATTTATTAAATTCTTTCCTAGTCCTAGCTATTCACCATTAAAGAAGAGATGTTAGTAGATTTTCAGAAACATTTAGAAGTCTTAGCTACGAAAAAATCAAGTGACAATTATGATCATTTGAAATTTCAAAACACCTGGATCTGATAATAATCCCAGCACTACTACAGCGGGAAAGCAAACCCTAGTTTCACTGCTTTGCAAATCTTACCGTGCAAGCCTAGCCTGACTATTTGCCAAATGCGGGAAGCAGACTAAAATGGTCTTCATTCCAAACCCGGGAAAAAGGACTGCTCCCAGGAAAAGGGACTTGAATTACATTGTCGTCTTTTTGATAAAAACAATGGAAAAACGTCGACGGGTTTGCAGGGAAAACTCTCTTAAAAACCCTAAACCAACTGCTATCAATCAGAAAAATCATGCGAATCTCCCTTTTCTACTGGTAAAAATTTAAAATTTTCCCGGGAAAACAAGGAAATCGCACTTCCCATTTCTTGACATTGGGGGAGCTTTTGATAAAACCTCCTTCAAAAAAAGGCCCGGGCTCTTGCCAAACATCATTTAAACACCTTTTTAGGTGGAAAAACAACATGTTACTTGGCAGACAGCGCAAGCAACGTTATTCAAAAAAACAAGGGGGGTTTGGTCAAGGTCCCCCACAAGGAGGGGGTTTTATCCCCCTATTTGGGATATGGTTGTTGACGAACTCCTTGGAATGTAAAAAAGGGGGTTCTATCCCCCGGGGTATGGGGGAGGGCATCATTTCTTGTCGTGGGGAAGCATAAAAAAAAAAACCCCGGAGCTTATGAAAAGGGGGACTAAAAATTTGGAGGGATGGTGCAAAAAGGGGAAAAACCCTTTCCGTTTTGGCGCTGCGCTAATACCCTTCACTAGACAAAAGGGAAACT
The DNA here is from genome assembly GCA_019359885.1 of Listronotus oregonensis. Lineage (NCBI taxonomy): Eukaryota > Metazoa > Arthropoda > Insecta > Coleoptera > Curculionidae > Listronotus > Listronotus oregonensis. Next base: position 2,342 of record JAHBCN010026134.1, on the reverse strand, counting down.
GGATGATTTAATATCCCCCCCTTTTTGGTACACCTCGGCTATGCCCCGGAGGAAAATATCTTGGTTTAAATCTGGACTCTAAGCAAACCCCGGAATCCACATATGCAGAATGTTTAAAAAGGGGAAAAAAGGCTCTAATGGCTACCAAAAAAGCTGTGGGGAAAAATTTGGGGGGGTTTCAGCCACGCATAGTGCACTGGTTGCACTGCTGTGGTAAGACCCATGATAACCTACGGTTCAACTATCTGGGGGCCAAAAATAGAACAGAAAAAGCGAGCCGGGTTATAAAAACCCCAGCGCTAGCATTCTGAACGGGAGTTTATTAGAAGCACTCCAACTGCAGCCATGGAAACCCTACTAAGCCTCCCCTCTTGGTATAATTATTAAGGCGGAGGCGAGGAGGGGGGATACAGGCTGAAATGCTCTGGGCCTCCCCCGGGAAAAAACCGCCCGAGCAGTATCAAAAACCCCCAAAATTTGAGATGAGCAGTGATACAATGCCAAAACGGATAAATACACACAGACCATAAAAAAACCCCGCTCACCTGGGGCGGTAGTAGCGTCTCCTGGTCAGTCCCAAATTTTTTGGGGGGAAAACCCATGGACCCCGGAATACAGGTATGCCCCCGGGGTTTTAAAGCCCCTGTTCCCCGGGAAATATGCCACTATTTTCAGGCGGAAAAATATGAATTTAACTTTGTCTGCGAGAGAACTTGAGGAGGAGATATAAGGGCAGGGACATTACTATCTTCTCTGATATAAGCGGCCATAAAAACTTTGGCATCTCAACCAGTCAACTCAAATTGGTTTGGAACTGTCTGAATGCCTCCTAAACCTTTGGGTAACCACAACAAAGTTTTTCTTTCCGGGTTTTCCAGGACAAGGGGGAAAACAGGGCAAAAAAGCAGACTCCCCGGCCCGGCAGGCTGCAGCAATGTTTGTGGGTCCTGAACCTGTTTTTTTGGGAAAAACCCAAAAACCTCGGTTCGTGGCTAAAATGACTCGGTGGATTCAAACACAACATCAGTCATACTGGAACCACATTCCAAGGCAAAAACCCAAAAAACAATGGGACTCACCATCGAAACATTGACAAGGGTCTAAAACTAAATAGGAAAAAAGATTAGAATAGTGACAAGGGTTTAAAAACCGGACACTGCCCCCAAAAAAAATATGCACATTTGGGCATCTATAGAAAGAACCCATTTGCAGACTATGTACGAAAAAGGAAGAGACAGCCTTTCAATCATTTTTAGTGCCCCATTTCATCAGAAAAAAAAAAAACCTCAGGTGGACAATAACCACCAGGAGGCTGGAGAAAAAGAACAGTAAAACTACTACCCCCGTCTAAGGTGTAAAAACCTTTTTTAAATGAAACAAATACACAAAAAAATACAACAAACCCCTTTGGCTGCAGTGTCGAAAGGGGACAAAACCCCTTGTGTATTTAGTTTTCAATCAAAAATAATGACAACAAAAAAAAATTTCCCCGGAATTTTATTCTTTTTGGGGGCCCCCAAGCAGAAAAATACGGGGAAAATTTTTTTTATAAAATGACAATAAAAAGGTTATAAAGTTGACAATGTCATTTGAGTCTCGTTAAAATATTAGGTATCGATTGCGTTTCCGTCAAACCATACGCCTTTTTCATTTAAACAAAAATTTGTGTTACTTGAGTTTGCCTGAATTAGTTTAAACACGGTTTTAGCTAATTAAAAAGTTTTATTACCAGCAAATACTTAATTAACGAAAGCCGACAAAATTATTAATATTTTGTTTGATCCACTTTAAATGTTTCTGAAAATCTACTAAAACTTCTTCCCTCTTTAATGGTGAATAGCTAGGACTAGAAAAAACTTAATAAATGTCTCCCCCTTGGGCATCCTTTGACCACTGACACCTCTTTTTCCTGAAAACGTTGCTTTGCGCTCGTCTTAAAATAACATGTTGTTTATCCACCCCAAATGGTGTCGTTAACATTATGTCTGGCGGAAACCGCGGCCATTGAGTTGAAAAAGGGTTTGATCCCAAAAACTCCCCCAATTAAAAATGCAAAGTGCGATTTCCTTGTTGTTCAGTGGAGTTCTAATCGGTCACCGTTTATGATGAGCAGATTCGCATGATTTTCGTTGATAAGCATGTTGGTTTTTTTGGGGGGCCCCCTGTAGAAGCCCCTCCCGTCGTCAGTTTTTTTCCCCCGTTTTTATCATAAAAGACGACAATGTAATTTTGGGGGAATCCCTTTGCCTGGGAGCAGTCCTTCCCCGGGGGTTTGGGAAAGAAGACCATTTTTGTCTGCTTCCATGCATTTGGCAAATAGCTTTTTGCTAGGTTTCGGAAGA
>JAHBCN010026133.1:0-10916 GCA_019359885.1 Listronotus oregonensis | reverse complement strand
GTTGAAACAACAGAAAGAAGAAATATAGTCTATAGTTAGAAGGGAGAGTTAAGATGGGTGCAAGCTCAGCGGCACATGTGTTCAAAACAATTGCTGGTATGCCATCCAGCCTAGACTATCTTTTGGTATGGAGAAAAGAAAGGATACGCTTGATCTTCGTGACTTCAAAAATTATATCGAACATTTTATGTGGAACAGCGACAACTGTTGAAAGAGGAAGATTAACCAGAGGATCGAGAGTAGAATTTGCAGCAAATTGTTTGGCAAATAGTTCGGCTTTTCCTTTAGAGGTAGAAACATTTTCATCTTCAGAGATTAAGGGTGGAAAAGAATTTGTGCAAAAGTTTTGACTAATGTTTTTGGCAAAGAACCAGAAGGATTTACTGCCATTCGAGTAAAAGAGGACTTTATCTTTTATCTGATTGTTAAAATGGTCTTTGGCTTCTTTAACTGTTTTCTTACTTGAATGCTAGCCTGGCGGTTTTCGGGACTAGGGATTTGAAGATACTTTTTGTGGGCTTGAATTTTTAAAAGTCTGGCTTTGTCACAGGATTTAGAAAAGCATGGTTTGTAAGTTGAAGGTTAGGAGTTCTTTTTATTATGAGGAATATAGGTTTCAATGCCTAGTTGAATTGTTTCGGTAAATTGTTTGCAAATTTCGGAGAGATAGTAAGTGGAAAAGCAGGTAGGATCCTAAGGGTAGGTAGCAAAGAAATCTCTCAGACCATCACAGTCCGCCGACTTATAGTGCAAGACAGTGCGGGGAGGTGTACATTTAGTTGTCTCCGAAATGATTTTTTTCCTTATTTTATCAAGCTGTTAATATTTTCAACTTGTATTTTTAACCAAAAATATTTTGAAATCCAGATTTGACAACTTTAAACGATTTTCGCGCTTTCTATATTCAAGAAGGGGGGCAGCTGCCCCCTGCCCCCCTTAAATACACCCAAGGTTCTATAATCTTTTTCTAAAAGATTATAGAGCCGACTTTTGCTTTAAAAGGTGACTGAAAACTTTTTTTGAATCTCACTATTTTGCATTATTCATTTTGGAAATAATCAAAATCATTAATTGTCAAATAAATTAAATAACACGTACTTTTGATTTTAAAATTCTTTCGGTATAGCAAAAACTGACTATGCTAAATTAAATTTAGTCTATTCTAAAATACAAATTACAGCTTAATAATTTAGAATTTTCGTGTGACTTTAAAAACTTTACCAATATTTTATTAGTTTGTTTTGAAACATGCCCATAACATGCAGTCAAAAACCGTTTAAGTAGATAGCAATCAAAAAAAAATTAAAAAATCTTGGTACTTTAAATGTAATCATCCCAAACGGTTTCTGTTTATAACCCATATGACAAAAAAACCCAAACATTCTATGGAGAAGATTGACAGCTACCAAATGATATGATTTGCAAAAGTAAACCTACCATCATAGGACGGAGGAATCGGTAGGGAAGCTGGCCTTACAAAACCAAATCCGCCACGCATAAAATTCCTATGGACTAGAAACAACATATAAATAGTAATGATAATTTAAGTTGTAGTAAAATTAGATTTTTTTGTTTATTTAAAATTGGAAAAACATTTTTTTTTAAATCATTCCAGATACACAAGGTGTCCCGAAAATTATCACACAAGTAAAGCTAATTCCACTTATAAAAAACCAAAGCAAATTCTATTTCACTAGGATTTATGTGTTAAAGAATGTTGATTATAACTGTAAATAAATTTTAACCTGGACTACTTTGTTTACTCAGAACAGTACCGTGGGTGTCTTAAAGGACGTAAGAAACATTTTATAAACGTTTTGGGGAAGAAATTACCTCTCCAGGCAGCAGGTTTTTACGGCCTAGACACACTAAAAATAAAAGAATGAACAAAGTGGGAAGTACAGAGCCTCTCCAGATTTTATTTGTGACTTTAACTTGTTTTTATGGCATCAATTATTACAATTTATAAATTTTACACATAAAAGTTTTTTTTATATCGATAAGAAGTTTTTTTTTGATTGAAATTTACAGTGTGAGAAAATTATTAAAAAAAATATAGGTCGTTACAAATTTTAGGCCCCGTTATACTGGGGGTTACTAAATTAGTATTTAAAAGTTTAACTGCAGAAAAAACTTCAAAAAAGGTAAAACATTTTCTACGAACATGGGTCCATTATTTAATCTCTGAGATAAAAGGTGTTGATTTTTTTCTTAAAATTCAGACAAGCATTTTTCAGAAATTTTAAAACTCTGCTGTCTCTTTTAAATATGTGGCACTCATTATGAGAAAAAAGTCTTAAAATATCTTAACTAAACTGCTCAACAAAAAGATCGTACCATTTAACTTTTAGACCCATTTTCAGACTGCTGTAACTTTTTTAAAAATTAACTTTTTTGAATATCTAAAACGAAGTTTAAAACCGCGTTTCTTCTACTTTAAGCTGTATTGCATTTAGTTTTAGTAAGATGAATATTATCGTGATGTACAGGGTGATCAATAGAGTGCTGCAAAAAAACAAAAAATTCGAGTGTGTTCCATTTCAGTGGTAATTTTTTTTTGGTCGTTAAAATAGGAGTTGTTTTCAAGGTCATATCAATATCTCTAGTCGTTTATGCCAGTTTTTAGATTGATGACCTCTGGCTTGCGATACTCGTCTAAACGTCAAATTTTGGTAATCAATTCTTTAAAAAGCTATAACTGGAAAATGAATTGACGGTTTCAACGAGCGGAAAGCTCATTTCATAAAGATTTTTTATGTCCTAAGCACTTTTCGATAGGTTATAATTTTATGAGTATACGGGGCCAACAAATATCAAAAACGTAGCTGATTTAAAAAATCCTAAATATAGGGTAAATTATTGAACGCCAAAGGACCATATGTGTGTGTTTTGTTTTAAAAAGGGCCAAGTTGAAGTTTGTGTCAATATCTCGAAACTATTTCTATCGTTAATCGATTTATGCTGTTTGTCTTTCATTCAGCAAAAATGCGTCGTTATTATGGCATTAGGTCTGAATGGTAGGAAGTCCAACAACGTCTTAAAGTTTTAAGCGTATTTAAACATAAATTAGGGTATTTGGTGTTGTACACCATGATATACGGAGTGATCAACAGTGTGCTTTTAAAATTTAAATGTCTAATTTTGTGCCATTTTGGATAGCAAAATGTTTTACATATTAGAATAATATTGTTTTTTCCATATTCCTAGACGTTGTTGCAAGTCTTTATTATTAAAATCCTAGATGAATGTAAATTTAGGATTTCCCAGCCAGCTTGCAAGCACTTCGTTGATCAGTTCGTATATCAAGGTGTACAACACCAAATACCCTAATTTATGTTTAAAAATGTTTAAAACTTTAAGACGTTGTTGGAATTCCTACCATTCAGACCTAATGCCATAATAACGACGCATTTTTGCTGAATAAGTTTTCAGGCACTTAAACAGCATAAATCGATTAACGGTAGAAATCGTTTCGAGATATTAACACAAAGTTTAACTTGGCCTATTTTAAAACAAAACACACACATATGGTCCCTTTGGCGTTCCGTAATTAACCGTATATTTAGGATTTTTTAAATCAGCTACGTTTTTGGTATTTGTTGGCCCCGTATACTCATAAAATTATAACCTATCAAAAAGACATAAAAAATCTACATGAAATGAACTTTCCGAATATGAAACACTCGTCAAAATCCGTCAATCCATTTGCCAGTTATAGCTTTTTAAAGAATTGATTACCAAAATTTGACGTTTAAAAGTATATCGCAAGCCAGAGGTCCTTAATTCAAAAACTGGCATAAACATCTAGAGATATTGATATGACCTTGGTAACAGCCCATATTATAACGACCAAAAAAAAAATTACCACTGAAATGGGACACACTCGAATTATTTTTTTTTGCAGCACTTTATTGATCACCCTGTAAATCAAGATAATATTCATCTTACTAAAACTAAATGCACTACAGCTTAAAGTAAAAAAAAACTCGGTTTTAAACTTCGTTTTAGAAATTCAAAAAAGGTAATTTTTAAAAAAGTTACAGCAGTTTAAAAATGGATCTTAAAATTAAATGGTACGATCTTTTTGTTGAGCAGTTTAGTAGCGCAGTTTCTTAATACATTGAAAAGTAAAATAACCTATTTTTTTTTAACGGGAAGAGGGTAAGGTTAATTTGTGCAAAAAGAGGCATATTTTTGCGAATTTGTTTTGGACGACACAGTCAAAATCTATTTAGTAAAGTAAAATAACCTATTTTTTTTTAACGGGAAGAGGGTAAGGTTAATTTGTGCAAAAAGAGGCATACTTTTGCGAATTTGTTTTGGACGACACAGTCAAAATCTATTTATTAAAACTAGTGCTACATTAAAGCAAAACATTCGAAGAATATTAAGTAAACTTTTTATTAAGAAATATTTAAAAGTACGGTAATGGAAGCAATTATTTGGAAGCGTCTCCGAAAAAAGTAGAATCGTGGTGCCCCTCATCACTAGGTGCTGGATCATCTGAAGTTACAAAACTAAAGTTTTTTCGTTAGATAATCTCTTTCCCAGGTAACGCTAGAAGAGTTTTTCGAAAGTTCAATTTTTCACTTTTTCAGAACACTTTGAAGAGATTTTTGCGAAAAAATCGGCTAATTCGTTTGTTCTTCCAGCTTTTACCAAATTAATGCTGGGGTGCCCCAGGGCTCAGTGCTGGCACCCACAGTTTTTCTTCTACATATTAACGATCTTCTCTCTTCCACAATTAATCCAAATCATAGTTTTGCTGACGATAGTACCCTCCACTCTAGTATTCAATTTTTTAAGTCACCATGTAATTCTGATTTGGAAAACAAGCGCAGGTCAATGCAGATATCTCTTTCTCAAGACCTTAAACTTATTTTGGATTGGGGCGCCAAAAATCTTGCTCAGTTTAATGCCTCGAAAACACAGTTATGTTCGCTGTCGCAAAAAAAGTCTGCCAATGTTTATCCGTTACATATGAGCGGCCAAGTTCTTCAGTACAAAGAGTCGTTTACTTGTCGGCGTAACTTTTGAGAATGACCTCAACTGGCACAAGCACATTACATCGGCAGCTTCAAAAAAGCTTGGATTCCTATTTCAAGCCAGAAAGTATTTCCCTTCTTTTAATATGTATATTCTGTATGTATTCCAAATCAGATCCTCTTCAGAATATTGTTCTCATGTCTGGTAAATGGCGTCCCCTACAACACTTAGTTCTGAAATCCATTCAAAGAAGAGCCATTCGTCTTATTAATGATCCCACGCTCACAGAAAGGCTTCCTCTTCTTGCCCACCGTCGAGCTGTAGGGCCTGTAGGGGACCTGTCGCTCTTCTATAGGTATTTTCACGGCTTCTGCTTGGAAAAGTTGGCCAGTATAATTCCTTCTCTGGTTAGCTCCCAACAGAGCAACACGTAGTGCAACTTTTATGCATCCTTTTACAGTTCAATTAGAAAGGCCCCGAACTTCCCGCTTTTTTCGTTTTTTCATCCCTAGAGTGTCAAGACTATGGAACCTGCTGCCCGCAGAAGTTTTTCCTTCTCCTCCCAATCTCCAAATATACACATCAAAATTATCTAGGGAACAAGAATGGAATTTGTGATACTTTTTAAAGTGATTTATTTTCATTTCTCGTTTTTTTTTTGCTGAATTTTCTTATAAATTCTATTTTTTGTTGGTAGTCTTCAACAAGAAAGGCTTCAGACAAGTCAGAGAAATATTCAAAGTATATAATCTACACAAAAAGTTATAAGAAAATTTGATTTTTGTTTCCTAGACAATTTTGATGAGTGTATTTAAGTCCAGGTGAACAAACTCCCTCTCACCACACTTAAGATACCAACGGTACATTCGTACTTAGACATCAGCCTTCATGAAAGGTCCCAAAATAATAAAAAAAAACTTAAGAAATATTAACAAGTTTTAAAAAAATTTTCAGCGTTATCTCGTAAATTATATACAGAAATAGTGTTTAAAATTTTAGAAGGATTGGTGCTGTAGTTTTGAAGTTACGAGGGGCACCGTTTTGAAAATGTGAGTTGTCGGAAAAACGCTTTAAAGTTTTGAACGTATAAGCGAGTTTTATCGGCTTACCTTACTTACCGCTGTATCTTTTAATTAGTTAGTTTTGCTCCGATCTCTTTCAAATTTTTACACAATATTCTTAAAAGGTTCGGCATTCAGAAAATCGAATTTAAAAAAAGGCAAAAAAAAGTGTAAAAATTGTACCCATCCTAATAATTCATTAAAAATAATCATTTTATTTTGAAAAAAGTGCTTATTTCTAAGAAAATAATAATTTAACAGTTTCCCAATTTATTTCTAGAAAATTTAAAAAATTACTAATAATATTAACTTTTCAAGTCATGATAATGAAAACTTTTTCTTTTATTTTCATGTGTGGAATTTTCTCTAAACCTATCGCGCGCTAATTATGGGACACCATGTATAGAACAATCCTTTAAAATGATTAAGATTAATACATTACGGCCGAGTGATGATCGCGTTGTTAAATTTAGCAATGGACTAAGCAATTGTTAAAAGTTGACGACAGTTTAGAATGTTTAAAAAAACGTCATTGTCAGTGTTATTCAATGATTTTAGTAGGCAACCTGTCAAAATCTGACATTTTGTTAAACATTCTAAACCGTTGTTAACTTTTAACAATTGCTAAGTCCATTGCTAAATTTAACAACGCGATCATCACTCGGTCGTTAAAGTACATTAACGGCGGAGAAATACTTTTTAAAAGTTTTGATAAATTAGGAATTATTTCTAAAATTAATTTGGCTACTAAAGGTGCTTCAAAAAAGGAATTTGTGATTTTTGTGAATTTTTTAAAATAAATATTATTAGATTATTTTTTGTCGAATCTTATAATTTTAAATTCAAAATATGTTTAATACAAAATGTCTACGATAACTTTTCTGAAATATTGACAATTGAAAATTCATATTTAGATCTTTTAACAACATTTGGAGAAAAAAAACTAGACCGCTTTATTACCTTTCATAGATATTATCTAAAATAAAAAGAAAATTAAGCAGAGATTATGGTGCAGTAAATACTTGATAGGAAAATGCAACTAATTTTATAGTAAATTTGTTTTTGTTCATTTAGTTTAAAATAGGAAAACGTAAATTTTGTTTATATTTGTCAGGTATGTACTTTTAACAAAAAAAATTAATCTTTATTTTCTTGAAGCTTCCTGCATAGCTAAAAATAATTTTAAAATATACATTCATAATTCTGTAAACTTATTGATTTTGTAAATTTAAGCATAAATTTGGCTAGATAAATAAGTGAAAAAATAAAATATTTTTCCAACCAATTTGTTTTATTAAAGCCAGAAACTTTGCATCTTTTTCTCAAATATTTTACCATGGCATTTTAAGTTTTGTTTTTTTGGGAAACTGGGGATCATAAAACCCTTTAGAGATAACAATAAGTTACAGTGCAGGCTTTATCGTACACTTCCGTGATTTATTAAATATTTAGAGGTTTATTACTCATGTCCAAAACTAAAAGACTATATAAGTTATAATTTTTATTTGAAAAAAACTGATTTTTTGTTTTTTATTTTTAAATCATATTATATACTTATGGCTATTACCGTTCTTTTTTAGGGCTTTTACCAACATGTAACACCCAATATTGTGATTTGTGTTTGTTACTTTTATAAGCACTTGGTAGGTGGTGCTGGTAGATTTTTGTTTGGTTTAAGAACAAATCAAAATACCTGTTTGCGTTTTCCCTTTAACCACGTACATATTGTTTTGCAAGACTTGAGCGTTATAAATCAGTATCTAAACTGTTAAGCTGGCTTAGATTTTTGGTTTTCCTGTCCCATATCAACTGACAATCATGTAATAAAAATGAATATTTGTGTAATATTTGACGTTACAGGCAAAATGATAAAAGCAAATAGATTTGTCAATATCGGCAACTTTTATCATTTCTTCCTATTTTAAGGTCGCTTTTAAAGATGCTTCCCAACATGCGAATAAAAATCGTTTTAAGCAAAGTTCAAGCAAATGTCAAGTTTCTCATCGCAAATGATTGATAATAACCAAATTTAGAAACTACCTTTTGTAGACCCAAAGAACATTCCACTAGGGGAAGTACGATATCTTGGTCTGGAAGCAGAACTTCCCCTTGATCCATAAGATATCTTTCTACGAGGCTGACTGGAATAACCCATATGGGCTATAAAGGAATATAGGAAGATATGCTTAAATTTTGCTCACTCTTTTTTTTTTAACATTCGATTAATTTTAAAAAACCGTTTTTCGACAAACCTCATTTATACTGCGACAAGTTAAAAAACCTAAATAAACCCCTCAATAGATAATTTTGTGTTAATATTATATTTTTTAAGAACACCAACAAGCAAATTGTAATTTTGACACCATTACTTCCGGCAGTATTAAGTTTTTGAAAACGATACCATATTTTAGCTTTAGGAATTCACAATACCACTTATCCTGATAACTAAGCACCACACATATTTATATACAATGCTCCTGATCGACAGAAGCCACCGAGGATAAGTTTCAATATTATATCTCGGATTGATTTTTAATCAATTGATAGGTGCCGTTTCCATTTGTTTACTTAAAAAGTAGAATACTATCATCTGTTTATTTTCTTCTGAAAAAAACACATCAACTAAAAACGTATTTGCATTGGTTCAAAAAGTCGGTAACTATAGTTGTAACAACAAAAATTGACTTGGTTCAAAAAGTCGATAATCATGATGACTAACCAGGTGTTTTTCTCAAACAATATTGATTATTAAACCCATTGTAATAAGATTAAAAATCCAAAAAAAAAACTAAGATTGAAACTCGGCAACACTTGTGTCGTCACACGGCGTTTTGGTCTGACGACAAATTTAAAAGGCAAAACTTGAACCTTACAAAAGTATGACATGCTTCTTAGATAAAAAAATTATGCGAAGAGCCCATTACAAATAAAAATAATAAAAGTAAAAATGTTAATAACTTTCATAACTTTCAACAATTTTTGTTTGCGATATGACTGTTCTATACATCGGGTTGCAAGCAGTAGTTGCCATATAGATGTTTTTAAAATAAAGTCTCAACAAAATTTTTGATGTAAAAAATTCTGCATTTAAACGAACTATTATTCCTATAAAAAAGTCTGTTAAATCAACAATAAAAAAACGTAAAATTTGCCCAAGAATTAAGTACCCTAATTTTTCAAGATTTAGAGAAAATTATTAAACGAAAAAAGGGTAACATTTTTTATCTTATAACAAAATTTTATAGTTAAAATAAACATAAAAAGATAATTATGCCAGTAATAACTGACATAGACAATGACAAGCGTTTTATTATCAAGTTTCGGGATCAGCTTTCTTTTTATACAAAGGTGTCGTGCGCAAGGAAGTTTGAAGGTTTATGGAAGCCCAATAATATGGCCAATTTGATCAAAAAATGTCCGGCCCACTATGAAATTAACTCTCATGAAGGTTGCCTCATGATTTTGCGCACTAACAAAATTCCACAAAATTTTGTAATGTGTTGATTACCTACACATTGATAAATCAGTGTGTAGATAGGCAACACAAAATATTTTGGACAGAGCCGGAGTCTTATTTTCGTGAGCGACGGCGCGGCGCGTATGAAACCATACCCGCGCTGTGCCCTCGTCGTTTTACCAACCCTTCCAAACGAATTACTTGTTTCCAAAATATGGTGCAAAATATATAAAAAACATTGAAAGCATAGTTAGTTTGTATTTGACATTTGATGACGTCAACTTTATACATGGTAACAAAGAATTATGAAAGTCCGGACCTGACCTACTATTCATTGCGCAAACTTCGCAGGGCCTTTTTCGGTATGCCCGCTGCCCTGCACGCGTGGGCAATTTTGTTCGACAGTAGTGACCTTTCATAGACCTTCAAACTTCCTTAATCGTGTGGTATTTTACGTGATCAACTTATGCCTAGAGTTATTTTTCTTTCAAGTTATTACAGTGACCACCAAAAAGTTGAACATTTGGAAAAATTTTAAATTCTTGAAACTATTAAAACACTTTTTTGGCAATCGCCTTTGCATTTCGGTAACCTAAAAATAGATTTGACATTCGGTTCATGGACGCCGCGCTGGTTGGGGATATAATTAAAAAAATTAATTAAAAATATCACAAAGTGGGGTAAGTTGGCTTAATATATAAAATGGTTATTTGAAAAAGCTGGTTAAAATATAATTCCAAGTCTATGTGCAATGCAAACCTTAATATAAAATAAAAAAAATAAAAAAAACATTTTTGGATTTTTTTTTTAGTTGAATGACAAATCTCAATTTTTTGCTTAATAATGAGTTTGCCAACTATAAAGTGACCAACCAATTTAATATTGTATGATTTTTGTATATCTTTACATTTAAAACGAGAAAATTAAAAAATTGAGATTCCCCAGCTACGCAGTGTGTGTATACCTGTTTTTCTAGTTGAAAAAACTGACGTAAAACAATAATGGTGTGCCATTGCTAAATATTACACTTTACATGAATTAGTTGCATCAGTTTTGTATCTTATTTTGAAATCATAGTAACATAAAAAAAAAGGTAATATTTTTCATTTTACTAAAAAATTTTACATTATAAAAAACAAAAAAGATAAGGCATAATTGCCAGTAATAACTAACATGGACAATGACAAGCGTTTTGTTATTCTGTGTCAGGATCGGCTTTCTTTTTAGACAAATGCGTCGTGCGGTATTTTACATGATCACTTATGGGGCTATTTTTCTTCCGAGGTAATTCAGTGACCGCCAAAACACTTGGAAAAAAATTATTCTTGAAACTATTTAAAACTTTTTTATCAATATCCCCTGCTTTTCACTAACCTAAAAATAGATATCGACAATCGTTCTGGGGCATCGTT
>JAHBCN010026132.1:0-10829 GCA_019359885.1 Listronotus oregonensis | reverse complement strand
GCCCCCCTTGGGCCCGGGGGTCACCGGACTTCCCAGCCATGGTTTTTTATCTTTAGAAAGAATAGTGATGAGCAAAGCAAGACCAAGACCAAGACAGGGCATCTTGGTCTTGGTCTTGGTCTTAAGTCTGGTCTTGGTTTTTTGGTCTTGCAAGGAAGGGGGGCCCCCAAGAGGTTTTTTTTTAAAAAAAAGCAATCTTAAATAACATATATATTTTTTTAATACTTACAAAAAATAAAATGGAGACTATATTTTTGCTTTAAAATTTTAAAATATACCAATTTTACCTTACATGTCTTTTAAATTATTTGTTTAAAAAAGGATATTTTAAATGTGGGGGTTTTTATTTTTTATACCCTTTCTTTTTTAGTGATGGGAAATTTTTAAAATTTTTCTTTGAAGAAGCATATAAAATTACAATACTGAGTACTCTGAGGGCAGAAAAAAACTTTAATTTAAAAGATGTAAATTTCCAGAAAATGATTCTATATTAAACATTGGTTTCAAATTTAAAAAAAAAGGTATTTAAACTTTTTAGTTCAAATAAACTTTCTATGTTCAAATTAAAAAACATTTGCCAAAAAAGTTTTCAAATTTTTATAAACATTCTGCATATACAAAACGAAAAAGATCGATATATCAACCCCTTCATAATGGAAAAAAACTGAATATAAAAAAATTATAAAAAAGGGGGCGAAAATGAAAAATTATTTTCTATTTCAGAATTTTCCAAAAATCCATACCCTCAAGAAAACCTTTTTTTTAGTTTTTCCCTAAAATAGAAAAATTAAGCAAAAAATTCATTTAAAAAAAACCTTCCCCGTATATTATGCTGGAAATTCTTTAACTGTCCTATGGTACAATATCGACGTAGATGGTTTTTTTTTATATCATTTTCGGGTTTTTACAAAAATGAGTCATCATTTTACTTTTGGCATTGTTTTTACTTTTCGTCAAACCGGAAGTGAAATTTTTAATCCATTTAATAAAAAAAATTCCCCAATAAAATGACAAAAAATTTTTTTTTTAAACCCTCCTTTTACATTTATATCTGAGTTTAAAGGGAAAACTAATGATGCCACTTCACAGTGTGGCCAAAAAAAATGTTTTCCCGGGTTTTGGAAATTTTTTATCCCGTAAGTGGATCCCAGATATCTAATAAAAAAAAAATTAGGAATAGGTAAGTAATTTTCAGCTTCTATAACTTTTTTTTTATTTTTTTCTGTCGTAAACGGTTTTGGAGATATCGGCTTTCGGGCCATTTATCCTTATTATTTTTTAAACATGTTACTGAACTTATTATCGTTTTTAATCGATTTAATTATTATTTTATTAAAAAAAACCCGGGACTCATAAAATAATCGCCTTTTGGCATTTCTCAACATTTTTTTTCGTTGTTAAATTTTATATTGAATATAAAAAATTTAAAAATTTATAATTTAAAAAAAAAATGACAAAAGTGCAAAATGTTGCAGGTCGGTCTTGGTCTTGCGTAGTCTTCCCCCCGGTTTGGTTTCATCCCCCGGGCTTGGTCTTGGTCTTCAAGCGAGAAGGCGGGCTTTCGGGCTCGGGCTTGGTCTTCGGAAGACCAAAAACTCAGACCAAAACGTCTCCTCATTTGGGAAAAATTAATGGCCTTATTTTTAAATTACCCATACATTCAAGACAAAAAATTAAATCCGGGTTGTGCAAGGGTTTGCCTCTTCCATCCCTCTTAAGTTGATACATTCTGCGAGAAATGTTGGGAAACGGTGCCGTCTGTGTATAAGAGGGACCGGTCGACATTTCGAAACCTCCTGTAGCAAAGTCTCTTGCCTTGGCTTACTACGTTTTTATATTTTATTAGTTAATCTTATTTCCTTTTTTGTTATAAAAAAATTTTATAAATATGACCTAATGAACGGTTTTTAAGGGGCTAGGGCTTCCAAACGGGGCGCGTATTGACACTGTCTTCTATAGCACGAAGCAATAGATTAAACGAGCATATATAACACACCCAATTTAACCAAAATTTTTAATATTTTTACTTAATAATTTTAATTTAATAAGGCCTAAATTAGGCCCTTATTAATAAAATTAACATTGAATTATTTTAAGAAAATCGGCTACAAGATTTTAAAGATAATTACAAAAAAACCTACTTTTAAAAAAAAAAAAATAATACCCGGTATCCTAGAAACTATACATATTCGGAGCCATATTTATAGCAACTTTTTTTATATTTTTCAACGAAGAATCACCTCCTGAAATTTGATCGTGCATTTTTCGAACCCCCTATTTTCTTATATACGAAGAAAAAATTTTCCGCCCCTTTCCCCATTTAAAAAATTATATTTTTTAAAAAAGGAGCGTAAAAGTATATATATTTTTAATATTTAAAAATTTTTTAAACCCCTTTTTTTTAAGGTACCGTGCTGTTAGTGAATTTGAGTATCTTTTTTAAATTTTTACTCTTTTCCCTGGTTTGGGATAAAAAAAGGAAAAAAATGTTTTTAAGTATTTTTTCTTTTGTCGGGAAGACAAACAGAAAACCCCCCAACTATAAAAATTAAGCCCCCGGAAGAAGATAAACGGCTTGTACCCCTCAATAATTTTTTAAACGCGAAAGGTTATTCAAAATAAAGTGCAGGAAAAAAATATACGACTCGCGGTCGGGATTAATTTTTTTTCAAATCCGTAACATTTTTCAAAACAGTACCGCGTTAATATGCCTTAATGGCGATGCGTTAATATACAACTTTTAAAGGGACAATTAATATTAATTTTAAATATAAAAAACAATCTTTGAAATGGTATATTAAGTATCAGAGCTGGGGGGGAATCGAACCCTTTTGGGAATCAAACCCAAAATCGATTTTTTTAAGGGCCCAAAAGGCGGGAATCGATTCTTGGACCCGTGCCCGGATTCGTTAATATAATTTTAAAATGATCCGGAATGGCCCCTTTTTGAAGGATCCGATTCTAAACGGGGGAATTTGAAAAAAATCTTTTTTTTTCAACCATAGAGTGGATCCAAAAACGGACATTTTATTATTTGATCTTTTTAAAGTTTTGATTTCGATTTTTATAATTTTTTTAAAATGTTATCCTTAGATAACCCTAAGGGAAATCAAGGTGACTTACGAATCCAAATTAAAAACTAGAAATCTCGCATCGAAAAAAAAATACAGTTAAATAAGTTATTTGGTTTTTTTATGTTCCCCCAAATTATATTCTTTTAAAAAAATATTTTCCAAAAATAGTTTGGGTAAAGGGGAAAACAAAACAAAAATTGTTGGCAAAAATTGATCAACTAGTGAGTTAATTTTTACGGTTTCAACAGTTGCGCAACTGTTTACAAACTGTTGCATGTTCGCTCCCCAGGCGGTACTCAAAGGGAAAAGTTTTCCAACAGTGCGTCGACAGTTTTGCCTTAACGTCGCTCTCATTTGTCAATATGCGTTTGTTTAATTAGGCATTCAAAAGGGGACATCGGCAGAGTAACGTTCATTTTATTTGAAAATGTCCCCGATTGGTCAGAAGAGATTTACAGAAAAACGAAAAAAAGGGGGTAACTTTGGAGTATATGGGGTGGCAAATAAATTAAAAACGTATGATGCATTTTTCACTGATGTAGAACATAAAAATAATTGCGTTCCCCATGATCTGATATGCGAATACTTTATCATTCACACGGGCTTTTTACTCCAAAACAACGAATTTCCACTCCCAAACTGTATCACCTGTCTCAAGTTCGCTCTCTTCCCACCAAATCTCCATCTTATTATACATCAACAGGCATTCAACATCCTTCGATCAAGATAGTAAAATAACTAGCCTTATTGACGCCTAATTTCTTTTTCATAAAAACTTAACTAAACTATGTTAACTAAACACGTTCTTTATGCTTTTTTTTGATTAAAAAAGGAAAAAAAAATTTAATTTCTTTTCTTCCCTGAATTATTCCCAATGTTTCTTAAGGGTTTCGAAGTTTCAGGAACTATAGTACCAACAAGCTGTTTAGAAATTTAAATAGATACATTAGCTAACATTCGAATCTCCATTGGCTAAAAACCTTAAAGTTACCATTAATCTTGTTTTCACGCAACTTCCCCAAAGTTTGTATTTTTTTTTTAAATTTTGGCCCAAACATAACGATGATACCCAAAACGGTTGCATTCTCAATGAAGTTTTTGAACGCATTTGGTCTTTCATTCTTAGTTCTGGTAAAAAAAGTGTTTTCTGTTTGCGAATATACTTTTTTCCACCACGACCTTTCCAGTTGCGATTTTTTAAGTTTCATTAATAAAAAAAACACCATCGACTAAAGCATCGTCTTCGTCCATTTTGGCTCGACTGAACGAAATTTTCAGCAACAAGGTTCGCCATATTTTCCCAAAAACATCGACATTTGTTTGCCAACAGTTGATCAACTCTTGCTCAACAGTTGTTCAGCTGTTGCTCAACAATGTTTGCTTAGTCTGTTCCCCCCTTAAGGTTCAGCATTTTTAAAATGAGGCAAATTATATTTGGGACTCGGGCTCCTCTAAAATCTTTGACCGTTTATCATCTGGATTATGTAGCATTATTACATTGGTTACCTTTTAATAAAAAAAAAAGAGGTTCGGATTCGTGATTCAATAAAATGAATCGGGATTTGTTTCCCTTTTTTCTTAAAAAGGGAATTTGGGATTCGTTTTGGGTAATTCGTTTTTTTAAGAGGATCCGGACCCGTAAATCGTTTCCCTTTTTTCAAGTTTTCGCCCCACTAAAAAATTTTGGGCCATGCTTTTCCAACCTTTTTTTGTAGGTTTTTTCATATAAAAACATGAAAAAGCTAACTTTTATACATATGTTGTTTTTTATGTTCCATGCAAAACATTTTAAAAGACAGTACTGGTGGTCTGCTGTTAAACTTTAGGAACTATTTTTTTTAAACTGAGCTCTATATGAGATAAAAAAAACAATAATTTTATTTTAGTCCAGTAAATGAAGGGGCAAAACTGTAAATAAATCTGTACAGTTTTCCCCTTTTGGCGCAATTTTTGGTCTTCAAGGATGCTTTCGAGGAAAAAAGTTTATCAACAGTAACAGGGGTGGGGAAAGGGCTGAAAAAGGCCCCTCAATGTGATGAGCGAGACCGGTCTTGGGCTTGGGTCTTGGTCTTGGGCTGCAAAGACCAAGACCGGGCCCAAAACCCCTTCTCGCTTGAAGACCAAGACCAAGACCGGGGTATGCAAGAAAGACCAGACCAAGACCGAGGGTGCAAGACTACGCAAAACCAAGACCGACCGCAAGACTCTTGCACTTTTTACTTTTTTTTTAAAATTTTAATATTCAATTTTTATATTCAATATACAGAGGTATTTCATACAGACGAAAAAATGTGCGAAACCCCTAAAAGGCGATTATTTATGAGTAACAGGTTTTTTTTAATAAAATAATAATTAAAACGATCACTTCGTTTTTTAAAAAAATTATCTAGAAACGATAACTAGTAGATTCAGTAACATGTTTCAAAAATAATAAGATTGTGATCAATGGTCCGACAAGCTCGATATTAAAAACCGTTTACGACAGAAAAAACCCTTAGAGTAAAAAAGTTATAGAAGCTGAAAATTACTACACCTTGTTTTTTTTTAAATTAGGTATCTAGTGATGCCCTTTCTGGATCAAAAAATTTTAAAATCCAGGAAAACATTATTTTTGTGCCACACTGTAAAAAGTGGCATCATTAGATTCTCCTTTAAACTAAGATATAAATGTAAAAGTGATGGTTTACTAAAAAATATATTTGTCTTTTTAATAGGAATACTTTATATATAAATGGTTTTTTAAATTTCATTTCCCGGTTTAAGGAAAAGTCAAAACAATGCCAAAAGTAAATGATGACGTCATTTTTTCAAAACCCAAAATGATATAAAAAAACCACCCGTCGACATTGTCCCTATATGACAGTTAAAGAATTTTCACATAATATAGGGGGGCGATTTGGGTTTTTAGGTTAAAAGTTAAAAAAAAGGGAAGTTTTCTTATGGTAGTGGATTTTTGGAAAATTCTGAAATAAAAAAAAATTTTTAATTTTTCCCCTTTTTTCTATAATTTTTTGTATTTCTTTTTTTCCCATTTGAACGGTTTGGGATTATCGATTTTTGTCCCACTATCACCACCTTTATATCAGAATTTTTTAAAAGTATTTGTCCTTTGTACGGCAAATTTTTATAATTTGAACATAGAAAGTTTATTTAACGAAAACTTTCTAATACCTTTTTTTTAAATAGAAACCCAATTTTTCTATCAAAATCATTTTCATAAAAATTTTTCCATCTGGTTGAAATTAAGTTTTTTTTGCCCTCAGAGACTCAGTATTGTAATTTTATATGCTTCTTAAAAGAAAATTTAAATATTTCCTTTTTAAAATAAAACCTATAAATAAATAAACCTCATATAATAATTTAAATTCATGTAAGGGTTTAAAATTTGGGAATTTTAAAAATTTCACAAAAAAAAATTCCATCTTTAATTATTTGTAAGTATTAAAAAAATATATATTTTATTTAAGATTGCTTTGTTTAAAAATTTTTATACCAAAAAGAAGACCAGCAAGACTCTTCAGAAGAAAGAAAGACCAAGACCGGGTGGTGCAAGACCAAGACCAAGACCTTCTTTTGGGGTTAAGACCAAGACCAAGACCAAGACTGCCCCCGGGCTTGGTCTTGGTCTTGCTTTTCTCATCACTACCCCCCAAAGGCCCCAAAATGGGGTTCCCCCCCTAATATCCCAAAATATGCGAATTGGAGAATTCTTGTTTAAACAAAAAATGAAGATCGCCTTGTAATCTACAAAAATGGTCCTTAATTTTTTTCAAAAAATCGATTGTTTTCGAGATAACGGGACCCAAAAGTCCCCTCATTTCAGCTGCCGCTCTACCGCTAGAATGCGCTATCTTCATGGATTCACTTATAAGCGGGCGGACAAATTGTTTCATTACTCGGGTAATAATGTACATTTTTTAATTATTCAAAGTTGGGAAGAATGGGAAAACCCGTACCTATCATTGCGTATGAGTTTGGGTCCATTCTGATTTTTCTAGAATATTAAAAAAAGCGGTCAAGTTTTTTCAAAATATTTTGAGGTATCCCATTAATTTATTGATGTTTTGAAAGAATGCTTTGTTATTAACATTTCTTTTTTATAATGAGACCAAGTGTTCAATGATCCCAGAAAATTTCCTTCACCATCTTTCTTGCGTTTTGATAAAAAAAAATGTTTTGCCCATCTGCATTTTTTAGCCGTTTAGCAATCTATCCAGTGTAAAATGTCATGGATTTTTCGACGGCCATTTTTGCGAAAAATATTGGTGTTGCGAAAAAGTAGTAAGGACCATTTTTGTAGATTTCGAGGTGAACTTCATTTTTTGTCTGAACAAAAATTCTCTAATTGGCATATTTTGGCAGATATTCCCGGAAAACTCATTTTTGGGACTTTGGGGGGGCCATTTCCAACGAGTTCCCACGTCGGAATCGTGATAAACATTTTCTCGCTTGAAAGCATCCGCGAAGACCTAAGAATTGCGCCAGAAATGAAAACTGTACAGATTTATTTACAGCTTTGGGTACTTTCAGGTCTTTAGTTAGTGGACTATTTTGACAAATAAATATTGTGTTCGTGTAAAACATGCCTTACTACAAAGGCACTTCTATTACGTTTAAAGAAGCTTTAATTCCGATTTTTATAATAAAATACAGCCTGCCAACAGGGTAAGAGGTCCCAACTTTTTTAATTTCAAAAATTCTTCAAACAAAATATCAAAACGACTCGGCTAAACATAAAAGGCTTATTCGTTTGCAAAGTGATTTTTAATTAAATACATTTCCTAAATGCGGACGTGTGGTTGAATTCGGGTATGGAGCTATAATCATAACAGTGGGCAAGCAACGGACATCGTATGTATAGCTCTAATGAATGGGACTCGAGGGTGAAATAAACCGAATTGAAAATGGTTTTTTACATTTAACCCCCCCTTAGTTGCTGTGAGAATGCGTGAAATATTTCGGAGCACTTTTCCTTGATGTTTAGTTATTATACGAAGTGTCCAGTTATACAGGTGTCTGAAACGTCAAGAAATAAAAGTGGTAATTGTGTAGAATTACTCACCTACATCAAGCTGAAAGTAAGTAAAATTGTTCAAAACATAATTCCCATCGTTCCGGTACGTGGAAAAAACTTGACTCGAGGTCAAAAGACAAAAAAATTAGTTTTTTGCGATTTTCTTCAAAACGGTATGTTTAATCGCAAAATTATCTATAAAAAAGGTTTTAATTTTTTTCCAAAAAAAGGTTTTTTTTTCCAAAAGTTTAAACGCTTCAAAAAGTTGTAAGCGCATTGTACGTCACTATATACACACAACCAAACTTATATGGAATCACCCTCTTTTTCCCTTTAATTTTTAGTAAGGAAAAAATTTGGTATCCAACTTTAAGATAAGGTTTTTTTTGTTGTAAACAAATCTGATAAAAAAGGAGAAACGACTGCCACGATTTATTATTTTCTGAATTTTGTGTTATTAGTAAAATCACTTATTCTTCGGTAATTTTATTTCGGTACAAAAAAAAAAAAAAATCCTTATGTTGGACTCACAGATGTGCGGGGGGGGAAAGAATTATTGCTCTTATTAAACAAAAATGCCCCAAAAGGGTAGAGGAATGGTAGGCGTTACACAGGGGTGCTGTATCGAAAAAACAGCCGGGTACTTGGAATTAGGAACCCCAAAAACAGGCCAGAAAAAGGGTCGTCAAAAGGGGTACAACTGAACAACAGGCCTTTTTGGGTTTGCCAAATTCTAAAAAAGAAATCCCAGTGTTTCTCATCCCAAACTTTCAACGACAACTTCGGAAGCTAAAGGTGTGAACGTTTTAATTGAAACCATTGAAAAAAAACTTCGCCTCGAGGGTTTACAGTAGGGAGAGTTACGGGGCCCCCCAGTTATCTAGGCAAAATAAAAATTTATAAATTGGTGCCTTTAACATCGAAACTTGGGCAATTGGAATTTGGGAAAATGTTTTTTTTTAGAGACCAAAATTGGCCTAAGGTCAAGACCGTCGGGAATTTTGGGTTCTCAGAGCTCCAGGGAAGCGAGACCCCGGCTGCAAACTGTCCCAAGAAAAAAGGAGGAACTGTAATGTTCTGGGGGGGTATTATGCTGGGGAAAAAAAACTCCATTGTTACCACTTCAACAAACTTTCACGGGGGAGGAGGGATGTTGATTTAGTGCCCCGGGGAAACCCAAACGTTGGCTTTGGAGGCTGCAATTGGGGATAAATTTTTTCTTCATAACGATTCACCTCCCATGCCCGTAGAGTGGTTTGAAAGTCTTGGGGAAAGGGGTCAAGTTTTAGACTGGCCTGCATGTTCACCAGACCTAAATCCCATCAACACCTGTGGGAACAGCTCAAAAAAAGGAATCGAGCACGTCAAAACAATCCAAAAAGTCAAAAGCAATTTACGCAACGTTAGTAGAATGGGAAAACATACCCCAAACAGTGTTAAATTTAATAAAAAAGCATGCCAACGAAAAAAGAAGCTTGCATAAAGGGAAAATAGGGGGAACACGGAATTTTTAAAATAACCAATTTTATTTTTGTTTTTTTTTTTTTGACCAATAAAATTTTTAAAACTCATTTTTTATTCCGCCCCAAAAAAAATACCCGATGTGTTTTTTTGTAACCTTATTAATTTGTATTATTGATATAAGTTTTTTCATTAAAAATCATTGGTAAGGACAAATTTAAATTTTTAAACCAAAAAAAGTTCATACATCTCAAAAATAATGAAAAAAATTTAAAAGATGATTCCATATAAGTTTGGTTGTGTGTACATACGTCTCTTTGTTTTAATGTAAGTAAAAAAAAATTCTATCGGTGGTTGTAACTTATATTTAAAAATAAAATATACAAAAAGTATAGCTATGAATTATCGGTAAAAAAAATCCGCCCCTAATTTTATACCTTTAATTTACGGTGCTCTAAAAAAACTACCTGCTTAGATAAGTATGGATATGATTTTTGTTAAAAACATAAAAAAAAAACAAGTTAAATGCTTCTCTTCCTCCAACCTCAATTGCTTCATTAACATCTTTTTCGGGGATATTACCAAGGTCAAGGTGGCTTGGTTATCAGCTAACCCAAAAAATTGGGGGAAAATTGGGCGAAAAAATTAAATCAATTAGCTTTCTCCCATGCTCATACCAGGGCCTGAACAGAAGAGAAGCGACGGGCCTTGTGCTATTCGATGTTGAAAAGGCTTTCCAATTTGGAAAAGCTGTAAACCCCTTGGCTATCCCCTTTTGATTAAAATTATTCAATCATATCTTAGAAACAGACAAATTCAAGTCAAGTCAACTCATCTCCCACCCAGAACCTGAAGCCGGGTCCGCAGGGCCTTTCCCCCCTTGTTTAGTGTTTATACCTACATTCCTGCCTCGAATCTGACACACACGGCTTATATGCCGACGACACTGCCATCATTGCACCTCCAAAACCCTACTTTAGTCACTCCCACCAAGAGGCGACAAATAAATTCCCGAAATTTTGCAATTCTTGGGTTAAAACAACCCCAACAAAACCCAAGCGATTCTTATTCATCGCAGACCGCCCGGAAGAAAATCATCCTAAAAACCCCCCATTCCCTGGAGACCTGTCAAGTACCTCCGGTCATTCTTGATTCTCGTCTCACGTTCAAGCCGCACATCGAAAATGCTTACAGATGGGTCGCATGGCCCATTCCAATACTACCACTCCTACACAGGAACAGCCCGCTAACTATCGAAATAAACTTCTTCTGGTAAACTC
>JAHBCN010026131.1:0-10820 GCA_019359885.1 Listronotus oregonensis | reverse complement strand
ATTTCGCCTAATTTTTCAGCCCCGAAATCCCGGGATTATCGTCCACTTGTTCCGGGATTTTCGGGACTTTAAAAATAGTACAATCACGTTCAGAGACAATCCTGTACGTGCGGCAATTATGGTGAAATTCCAACATGAAGAAAATTGAACAAGAAATATCCAAAATACTAAAAAATATGTAAACCACTAGTTCATCTCCAAGAGTGGAAAAGGATTTGTTGAAGAAGCGAATGAAGATGAAAATGACGTGCCGCTTGCCGATTTAATTAAAAAAAAGGATGTGGAAAAAAGGCTGCTTAAAGAAAAATTGAGAGATGCTCGGAAAAAGACGTTCAAAACCTCAAGAGAAATATCATTATATGAACATAACACAAATTATATTCCAGGAAATGTAATTCTTTGAAAACGGTTCTGAACGAGGTTTTTATTTGCAGTTGGCATATGATATGTTAAGACGATTCCTCCTACCAGCGTCAAATCCAAAAGGGGACCTTTTCAAAGCTGGTATCTTAGCAATAAAAAAGGTCTAGTTTAAGTGACAACACACTAGATCAACTCGTTTTCTTAAAATTTTTTTAAAAAAACAAGTTTGTTTTAAACGTTTTTTTTTCTGAAAATTTCTTTCTAAACTTTAATAATTTTGTTGTTACTTTAAACTAGGATAAGAAGATGTTTTCATTTGATTAGGTTATGTTATGTTTATGTTGTTACCTAAAATAAAGGATTTTTAATGAAAGGTGTTACTTGTTATTTATAGGAAAAAATATTTCCACATAATTAATTTTGGGGGAATCCCGAGATAATCCCGGGATCCCGGGATTAAAAATTAATGATCCCGAAACCCCGGGGATTGCAAATTCCTTCCGGGATTGAATGCCCTACATGTAAGGGTACATAGGATTTTTTGAAGCCTCCCTCCCTATTCTTACGTAAGATTCAATTAAAAATCATTTTAATTTTTTAAATAATTAAAATACAATTATTAAGTGGGAAGAATCTACTATAATAAAATTATTATTCTACAGTAACTGATATACGTCGATTAGAAAGAAAACTGGAGAGCCAAAAGCAAAGCTAGAGGAACCGTCAGTAGATAGTTTGTTAAGAAGCCCACCATGAAGACCTGATCGAAAGCTTTATATGTAAAAAACAGCGACTGGGATCACCGAGAAACTCAAGGGGACTTGTTCCAGTTGTGTGAGGCAAAGGAAAGAAGATCAGTTGGGATCTTCTGGACGGAATCCTTACTGCCTATCATGTAAGATCTTGTTTTTTCCAGATTTTAAGATTTCAATTGATAAATTTTTTCATTAATTTGCAAACAAAGAAAGAAGAGATATAGGTCTATAGTTAGAAGGAAGAGTTTTGAATCCTTTTTGGGGACAAGTTGCAACGAGCTTTCCAACTCTCCGGGAAAATGCCCGGCGTAAAGATTCGAAAGAGGCGAGTTAGGATTGGTGCAAGCTCGGGAGCACATTTTTTAAAGACGATTGCTGGTATGCCATCCAGCCCAGACGATTTTTTATTATTAAGAAAAGAAAGCTTGATTTGTTTCACTTTAAAAATCATATCGGGCATTTTTTGAGAAACAGGGGCAACTGTTGGAAGGGAAAGATTGATAGGAGGATCAAGCGTAGAATTGGCAGCAAATTGTTTGGCAAATAGTTCGGCTTTTCCTTTAGAAGTAGAAACAATTCCATCTTTAGAGATTAGGGGTGAAAAAGAATTAGGGCAGAAGTTTTGACTAATATTTTTGGCAAAGGATCAGGAAGCTTTACTGGCATTCGAAGTTAATTTTTTTTAAGTCAATTACCTTTTAATTTAAAATATTAGGGTGAAAATTTCCCCAAGTTCATGATTTTACGACAATTACTTTCTAAAGTACTATAGAGATTATAAGTGAGAAATTTCCCACCTTTAAAACAATAAAAATACGTGTCCAGCTAAGAAAAATTTACAGCGTCGATTAAACCGTAAATTTTACAACACAAACTAATCACGCGCCGTTATTTTCTGGCGTTCTTAATTTATTATCAGCGAAGACTCGAAATTAAAGGTCTTTCTGCAGGAATTGCTTATCTTTTTTAGAATTAATGGGAACGGATACGCTGTCGCGTGCTGAGACCAGGAATATTTTATGGAGGGGCATACAATTGACCTGGATACTTGTTATTTTGATTTTTAAACAGTCTTTATCAGATAAAAGTCTGATATATTAGGACGTAATATACGAGGGTGGTTCTCTTTAGAATGGGTATAAATGACCCACCTCTGTGTAGAGTTTGTGAACAGGAAAACGAGACGGTGGAACACATCCTTTGTGACTGCCCCGCACTCTCGTCCAAGAGAAGATCCATGCTGGGCAAGTATTGGCTTTCTTTGGCCGACATTAAGGAGATGTCCCTTGGCGACGTTCTCACCTACTTTAAATCAGTAGGATGGGCAGCGCACTGAGTGAGGAGTTCCCTTTGGGAGGTAGCACTACGGGCCTACTGAGGCCTAGGTGCAGTGATGCTTATCCCTCCGCACTTTTAGATACAGATAAGGGGGTGTTTTACTCTAGGGGCTATGTATACTGTCACTCCACCATTTTTGGTATATTATAATATGAGGCTCTATACTACGAAAGACTTAATTGGGATCATTACTATACCGGGTGTTGCTCCGTCCAGCGGGACATAGGGAATCCTATGTAAATTTTGAAGTGGTCCAATATTGGCTCCCCTAATTATTTTAGAAAAAAATATTATTAGGATTTTTTAAAGAGCACGAAAAGTTGTATTCAGTGTACAAATTTCAGCTCTTCTCAGTCCGCCCCCTAAGAGATAAATGCTAAAATAAGTTACGAATCTCCTATCTTCTTACGCGCCCTGTATTATTAGAAGTTTATAATAAAATACCAGAAAAATTATTTAACCTCTTACTCTTAAGTTGTCAGATCAATGTCACGTCATTTTTAAATAATGAACTACTCAATTCAAGAAAAATCACTATTATAAAATGGTTTTATCAGGAAAATAGTTATCGAAGAGTAGCGGACATGTTTGCAGCCTATTTTCCCAATAGGCCAAGTAAATCGACAATAGAACGGACGATAAAAAAATTTGAAACTACAGTCACAGTAATCAATAATTGCAAATGTGAAGAAAATCAACGTGAAAATCAAAGACAAATTGTACAAAACGAGAGGGATTTAGACGTGATACTTTGTGTAGAGGAGGCCGAAGGAAACATTAGCACGAGACAACTGGACGACATTACTGGACAAGACCACACCACAAAATCTCGAATTTTAAAAAGATGTAAAAACCACGCTTACAAGTACGAAAGAAAGACACCAAGAATTAAGAGACGGAGACGAAATACGACGACAGGAATTTTGCTTTGAGATGATGGAGAGGACAAACACTGACAGAGGTTTTTTACAAAATATTTGCTTTACTGACGAATGCACTTTTACATTGAACAACGAACCCAACATTCAAAATTGCTGGTACTGGAGTAACGAAAACCAAAATCGATTTGTTGAGACAAGGACTCAATATCCACAAAAAATTAATGTTTTGGCGGGAATTTTCGGCCACCATATCCTTGGACCATTTTTCCTTGACCGAAATTTGAATGCGAAGTACTTTCTGGAACTTTTAAAGGAACAAATTTTGCTTGCTTTGAACAACCTTGCTCGTGAAAATCAAGAGATTTGGTATCAAATGGATGGCTGCCCAGCACACAGTACCAGAGCTGTGCGCGAATACTTGAACAACGCATTTAATAACGACATGATAGGCCCGAACCACGCAATATCTTGGCCAGCCAGGTCTCCGGATCTTTCGCCAAACGATTTTTTTCTATGGGGACTTTTAAAAACTAAGCTTTATACCAATAAAAAATATGAAAATTTAAACCAGCTAAGGAATGCTATTTCCGCTGAATGTGCCAGAATATCGATGTACCAACTAGCCAACGTAAGAAATGAGTTTTATAATCGTTTGGGTTATTGTCTGGCAGTTAATGGAGGAATATTTGAGCATTTGATTAAATCCTGATATTTTCGTCATAAATTGATTTCTAAATGTAGACAAATTTGTTTTATTGTCTTGCGTAACTGTGAGTGCATGTGTTGCAATTAGCTGTAAACTAAAATGAAATGCGAGGATTCTTTTTGAAATTCCCGTATAAAATTGTTCAGTTTTGGCAATGACATTATAAATTAATGATCTAAATTTTCACTGATAAATCGATATGGTGTTTTTATTATTGATTTCTAGAGTACAGGGTGCATAATGAGATACTACGTTGCAGAAGTATTTAAGCAGTTTACTCTTTACTGGTTGGTTGAAAAATGCTCAAAAATCCTAATAGAATTTTTTTTTCTAAAATAATTAGGGGAGCCAATATTTGACTACTTCAAAATTTACATGGGATTCCCGCTCGGCGGAGCAACACCCGGTATGGGGCATTATAATACTTGGGGAAAATGCACCCGGTGAATAAAAGAACTACTTTTTTTTGACAGCACTCAATATAAAGCACACTATTAATACCCTTATTTTGGTACGGGCGTACCCCTCTCCCATTGGGGTAGACCAATATCGGCCTTCAAAATCACCCTCTGAACTACCAAATCCGAACTCACACTGGGATTCTTAGTACCAAATTAGGGACGACCTTCATCCATTGGCAATCGGGTGAAAATTATTTTTTATTAAATAGTATTTATAGTCCACAGTACAGGCCCCCTCTGGCAAGTTGATAACCACATACTTTATTGTGTACAAAAAGAAGGGGGAATATAGTGAAAATAAGGTTAGTTTGGTTTTCAACTTTGATGATGAATATCTCGAAAACGAAACGTTGCCGAAAAAATATTTTTTCAGATTCGTAATCAGAGCCCCAAAAAACCCCCGTATACCAAATTTGGTCAAAATCGGAGAGGAGGCAACTTTCGAGACAATTACCCATTTCTATATTAATTTGTTATTTTTACATTTGTAGGTTGCACTGATTATTGGTGTCTCAGGCGCCTGCCGATCGGATGAATTATACAATATGAAAACAACAGACGTTCATTTTTTAAAAGAAAAGGTCATGATTGAAATACAGAATAGCAAAACTTACCAGCCACGATCATTTATGATAACTGATAAGAAATGGATTGCACCACTTAAGGAGTACATGACTCTTCGGACAAATATGGAGGATGGAAGGCTTTTCATGCAAATAAGATATGGAAAAATTACTAAACAATGTCTTGGGCACAATACTGTAAGTCAGTTTCCATAAAAAAATTGCAGCTTTTCTGAAACTGCCCAATATTCAAAATTTTACTGGTCACTGTTTGAGAGGAATAGCGGCTACTACTACGAAAACAATGGTGGCGACTTCATGCAAATTAAACGGCTAGGGGGCTGGAAATCTAGCACAGTAGCTGAGGGATACATAGATAGTTCTGCCGCTACTCAAGGTAATACTTCAAAATTGATTTCAAAGCCAAGTTCAAACTCTACTTTTACTTCAAATAATCATGAAATAAATCTTCCAAAAAAAGAATTTCAGCAAGGTTTGAACATATCAGGGGCTGCCTACAATAATGCGAATGTAATAATTAATTTAAATAAGTAAAATATAAGTTGGTATATTGTTTTTTATATAAATATGCAATGCCTTTAAAATTCAATTAAAAAATAAAAGTAAATTTATTGTCGTTTTTGTCCAATCAGTGTGAACGTATTAGAATGCGTATGTTCGTGTGTCACTATACCATTTTGAAATACCAATATTTAATGAAATTACGACAAAAAATTCAACCGGGTGGAAAGTGAGCACTTTCCACCCGGGTAGAAAGTAGAAGTCAAAAAACGTCAACTTTCCACCTTTCAAAGATAAGTGAAATGTCATTATTACATGCATGGTTGTAAATAAACATTTTTTTCTTCTTTTTTTTTACCAAGAAAACATAAGGTCATTCTGAAATTGACAATTTTTTGGTTTTCCGCCGTATCTCCTATTTTTATTTTACCATTTTAAGTTTCACCCTAAAAAAGCACATGGCGCCGAAATTACTTTTTTGATGTCACCTACAATTACGGAGATACCCTACAAAAGTGTCAAAAATGGGACACCTTGTATATTAACCTAAAGGTAAACTTCTTAAGCAAGAACCTGGCTCGTGCAATACTAGAATTATTTTAAGTTTGCACAGTCTTGCACGCAATAGGCCTTTTCATCATGTAACAAGCGCAAGCGCAGTCGCCATGTTGAAATGGCGACAATTTAAAAATTTCGTACTGTTTTGATAGACAATGGCTGGGAATGCAGTATTATCTCCCAATTAAATCATTTACTGGAAAAATCGTTGATGGTGCTTCACTGATTTATAATTCAGTTGAAGCCCATAATTGTACGCAATTAAAAAGGTAGCTTAAATGTCATGGACGTCTTTAAAAAGGAAAAAGAAGTGAGCTAATTGAGAGGTTAGGCATCATTACTTTTTACTATACAAAAGTATCTATAATTTTATTCTAATTAGGCCTACCACATGTATAAAATTGTTATATTGATTAAATTGTATTGTATTTAAATGATTTGTAGCCTGTATCACTCTTATACATACTTTATAACAACACCGCTTCTTCGTTCCTTTTCGTACTGATATCATTATAATAATCGATTAAAAAAACCTATTTGCTAATTAAAGCACTTTTTTCTTTATTTTCGTATTTCTTTTCTTCAATAACTATACTTTCTTTAGTATTTTTTTATTTTAATTATGTGTTTTCAGGCCCTTTAACATGCTTGTTTACAAAAAACAGTACGAAAAAAATGGCTGATATTGACTGCATGTGCAAAAAATATTGTGATGAAAAGTTTGCCATCCTCTCATAATTACAAATACAACAAACCTATTAATTAAGAGTTATAAACTAGGAAATAATGTACCTAAATATCATAAAATCGCATTTACTATTGAATTTAAGGTAATAATAGAAAGAAAAACAATCGGTTCCTTTTCGTCGGTGTTTTTAGAAAGGGAATTTCTATTCAAATAATCATTGCATTTCGTTCTTTATCCCTGTTCAGAGACAAATATTTCCAAATCGACCCCGAAGTGATGACTGCAGAAAGAAATTTATGTCTAAGGACGCTCTCTCGGGGACAAAAAAGGCCTGGATGGGAATAGACTGGAATCTCACTTGCGGAATAAATTAAAGGTTCTTTTAGGACGAGTGGCTTCGGTTTTTCTTTCGAAAATTAGCTTGTAGGAATAGATGTAGGTGTAAAAATTTACTTTATATAGAGGAGTAATAACTTAGAAAAGAAATAATACTTTTCAAACTTCCACAATTTTTTATTTTTAAGTTTTATTTATACAAAAGAAAACTCGACATGTTTCGCAACACTGTTGCTTCATCAAAGGAGTTTAAGAGACTGGTATTACTATAAACTAAAACTTACAACCAACATGTCCACAAATAAGCAGGTAGATATTTACAATAGGAAAAACCTAATTATTATATTTACCTATTAATAAAACAGATTCAATAACGGAGAAGAATTTAAGTCTAATTGATTGTTTAAAAGAATATTGGAATTTTTGAGCCTGTTTATTTCCATGGATTCTAGCAAATTTAATTTTACACTTTTGTTTTCAATATGTAGAATGTCATAGTTAAAGTTAAATGTATGTTGTTCTTCTATTAAATGGTTGGAGTAATTAGAATCTTTTTTTTTTTAACAAAACTAGAATAATGTTCATTTACACGTTTATCGAAATTCCTACCCGTTTGTCCTATGTAAATTTTTGGACAGTCATTACATTTTAATTTATAAACACCCGATTTCTTTCCTTTATTGGTTTTAGTTTTATTGTTTTTAATATACTTCCTAAATTATTACCGGATTTAAAGGCAACATTAATATTTAGGTGTTTTAAAAAGTACCTATTTTACTACTAATATGACCTAAGTATGTAATCACTTTGTAATTATTTTTTGGTTCTTTTACGGTGGGATAAACTAGATTTATTGCTTTTTTATATAATTTTTTGTTTAACATTTTTTCAATTATTTTTGAAGTGTATCCATTATTTACGGCAATTTGTTTAATTATATTTAATTCTTTTTGAAAGTTAACTTTATTTAAGGGTAATGTTATTAATCGATGAATCATACTGAAAAAAGAAGCTAATTTTTGTTGTATTGGATGACATGAAGTATTGTGAATGGTAATATCAGTATGAGTAGGTCTATGGAAACTCCTCTATATAATGGACTTCCACCAAGTAAAAGCCGACTCAATACAAATTTACTTTAGCTTTTAGATATCTATACAGGGGGCCCACCACATTCGCCTCGGTTTTTCTACGAGAAATGAAAAGACTTGGAAAAAAACTTCATATATTGGTCTGTGGGGAGCATATTTTAAAATTATTTTGAAATATACAGGGTGACCCAAAAAAGAAGTACATACCAAAGTTATTTTTTTTCCTATGGAACACCCCATATTTTTTTATTTTTTAGATACTATAGACCAAATCAAGGTGAGTTATTGTTATAATTCCTATACCGAAAACTGACCGTTTCTGAAAAATTTAGAGAAATTAAAAAATACAGACCATATTTTAAAAATTGTTTACACCCTGTAACATATAAGGAGCTGCTCGTAATTAAGTATACTGCTTAGCTTAAGGGTTTAAGTTAACTATTACATAAAAGTTTTACCTCAATATTATACAGAGTGGTGAAAAAACTTGCCCCAAAGTTTGGACATACATTTTATTAAATAACTTCCTAAAGTTAAATGGAACACCCCATATTTAGTGGTATATTTTAACGCAGAACTAGAGTCCCTTTAAAACTAGTTTTAATTTTGTAAAATAAGATGTATCTGAAGCAAAATGCAGGCAAAAGTAAAAACTCCAATTTATTGTCATTTCTAAAATATTAAAGCATTCTTTAAAATAAGAATCAAAATATAGTAAAAGGTACACCTATCTTAATTATTGTTGGAACGAAATATGTTAAAATGCCCTTGTTTCTTAGCAAATGTATTGGACTTTATGGTAAATTAAATCCCAAAATAATATTATAATGGGGTCAATAAAAACATACATTTCAATATGAATATCACCAAAGGTACGATTATATTTATATTTTTTTAATAATAGTAGGCTTTGACCTAAATGACGTTAATTATTATTTGCAAACAAAATTATTTGACAGTGACACTTGCTAATCAAACGATTATCATTAATTAAGCTACGAGTAGTTTAAAATTATAATCGTTTTGAATGATTGTTACATTTTAATTAGTTAAAATAAGGAAGATGAAATGATTTTGGTAATCGGTGAGTGTCAAGAAATATGTTTATTTGCATCAAAAGTATATGCCCAAAGGTATTCTAACAGGCGTCATCCTATACAGTATAGAGTGTTCCATTTTTAAGATAAAGAAATTATTCATAAGTCAAATATAAAAACGTCTTTTTCATAAAAAGCAGAAGAGATAGGTATAGGAAACCCTAATATAGTTTTAAAGGGAATCTAGTTCTGCGTCAAAATAGGCCACTAAATATAGGGTGTTCCATTTAACTTTAGGAAGTTATTTAATAAAATGTGTGTCAAAACTTTAAGGCACTCTGTATAATATTGAGGTAAAACTTTTATGTAATAGTTAACTTAAACCCTTAAGCTAAGCAGTAAATTTAATTACGAGCAGCTCCTTATATGTTACAGGGTGTAAACAATTTTTAAAATATGGTCTGAATTTTTTAATTTCTCTAAATTTCTCAGAAACGGTCAGTTTTAGGTATAGGAATTATAACAATAACTCACCTTTATTTGGTCTATAGTATCTAAAAAATAAAAATATGGGGTTCCATAAGAAAAAAATATAACTTTGATAAGTACTTTTTTGGGTCACCCTGTATATTTCAAAATAATTTTAAAATATCCTCCCCACAGACCAACATATGACTGTGCTTAAAGTTTTTTTCCAACTCTTTTCATTTCTCGTAGAAAAACCGAGGCGAATGTGGTGGGCCACCCTGTATACAGTGTGGTCATTTAAGTGTACAACATATGGGATTTTTTTTTTAATAATTGCATAATCAAAATACTAATATTGCTAAAGTTGGTGCGTGTTCAATAATCATATTAGGTGCACTTAGAATGATTGCAAGTCAAACAGCATACAGGGTAGGCCAAAAATATAAAAATTGTACAAGAGTAAAGTACCTTTATTTTAAAAAATGCTATAAAAAAAGTTGTTTAGAATTAAAAGTTATGCCTAAATACCAAAACATGGCATTCCAATTTTTTTTTTGAAATGCCTTCATTTTTTTTTTTTAAACGTTCTCATAAATTATTTAAAATCAAAATAATTTCGCATAACTTTGTTCAAATTCAAGCATATTTGTAACATTAACATTTTTAATTTTTTAGGGAATTACAAACCTCATATTTGTTGCAACGATATTAAACACAATTTTAAAATTTTGCAAAAATTCTCTATAATAATATAAAACATTAGTAATAATAATTTGCCTATTAAAAAACGCTCATTGAAACTACAAAATATTTATTTTAAATGTTTATAAAAATAATATACAAACATAACTCCTGCTAAAATCATCGCGTACACCCATGGAAAAAAACAAATGAGTGTTAAAAGTAAACATTATTATTTTCTAATTATGAATTAAAACTAACAACACAAGGTATGCATTATGTATGAACTAAACGCACCCAAATCTCAGAAGCAATAAAGCAATGGCTTGTTTAATGGATGCTATAACTTAACAATCAACAAATTAAAATTAA
>JAHBCN010026130.1:0-10819 GCA_019359885.1 Listronotus oregonensis | reverse complement strand
GATTAAATCAATTAAAAAAAAGTTTTTTAAAGTATGTTGCATATAAAAGGGGCATCCCATCTAAGAGATTTTTTTAAACGCTCTACAAAGAAATTTACATATTGACAGTTTTTTCAAGAAGGAGAAAACTGAATCATGACTGCTCACAGAGTTCTTCATCGTTTGGTTGATTGCCCCAAATTCTGTCTCAACTGAACTTTCATATTCCCGGGAGACCCTCAGAGTAAAAAGGGGATATTTAAATTCAAACCCATAGAACAATTATGGACAGAATGTGGCGATTGATAGAATCATGATAAATTCAAATAAGCTAAATATAGATCTAAAAGCTTTTTTAGAAACCATCTTAGGCATCAATAATGTTTTATTAATTTTTGACTCCCCTAATGCAACTAATTGTGATAATGTATTATTATGTGATTATGATATGTATAATTTTGTTTTATAATTTTTTTTACCTTTGTAAAGATTGGGCAGTGCCCGAGAGATAAATTATTAAATATTTAATACTAAAAAAAACTATTTTCTATGGCGTACTCGCTTTAAAGGCCGTAGCGGTCGCGCGAAGCCCTATTTTCAATGTTTTTTTTTTTTAATTTCCTTCCCTTTAAGAAGCTCTTCTTATTTTTTTAATTATTAATAGGTTTGGGGTTTTTAAGAAAAAACCAAAAGCCTTTTTTTAACTTCATTTGTTAATCAATTTTGCAATTTTTTGCGTGCTGTAAAATCCTTAAGAAGAAACCGAAAATTTTTGTTTTTTTTACAAAAAAATACAATTTAGATTATTTTAAAAATAAATAAAACTATAAAAGCTTAACCGTTTTTTCGCTACGAACAGAGAAAAGAGACAAAGACAACACGATACGTATCCGAGACATTTCTGCCTTCAGGGCGAAACTTTTTAATTTTCAATAAAGCCGTTGCTCTTGCTGTGTATCCGAGCGAAATACATTTTATAATTCGGAAAAACTCGCACACAGCAACGTCGGAAGCAAAAATCCATATCTCACCCGGGGGGAGTCGGACCCCGTCTCCCCCATTATATTTCGTCGGGCGAAAAAGTAAATTTTAAGAATCCCGTATCCCTCTCGCCCTCAGCACAGCAGACCTGCTAAATTTTCATCTTCTTTTTAATATTTTCCTTCGGTGTTCTTTAAGACATTTTTCAAGACGGGAGATTCTACGAAAACTAGCTACTATAAGCGTATTTATTATTTTAATTTAATTTTTAAATATATACAGGGTGAGTCAGAAGTCTGACAAAGCTCATTTACTCGTTATCCATAAAACTTTTGTAATTTTTTTTTTCGTGGGTAAATAGCCAGGCCTAAACTTCACATTTTAAAAATATTTTGATGTATACAGGGTTGCTCACAAAAGCGTGCCGATATAAAGTTATGTTTTTTTAAATGGATCACCCTGTATTTTATATTTTTGTTAGATTGCTCTTACATTCTAACACTTTTTTGTTATATGCTACCTAGGGTTAAATCTTCAAATTTAGGAAATATCAAAGTTTCTATTGGAAAAAAAGCAAATTCAGAACATTGTTAATAAGGTCCCATTTTCCTATTTTCGAATATTATTAAACCTTGTGCAGGCAATTAGCTAATACCTCATATTTGTACACTTTATTTATAAAATAGGTTTAGGTTATACAGGGTTCCAGCAAATGGTGGTAAATTTTGAAACTTTAAAATCTCTAAAACTTTCTTATTTCAAATGGAACACCCTGTATTTTGTTTGACCATTGCTTCAGGCTTTTTAATACCTACAAATCTTTTTAGGATTTCCCTATACCTAAGTCAAGTAGATTTTGCAATATTTTTAATTTTTAATTTTTTTACAAGAAAATATTAATTTTAATTTAAAAATGTAGGGCCAAAATTAACAAAGAAAACAATATAATAAATTATGTCATAATATTACTGTCTAAGTTTTAACGTAAGCTGTAGAGTTTTTAAGATAAATTTTTTTAAAAACAAGAATTAATTGATATGATTTATATTATCGGTGAAGCCGAAAAAAATTGTTTATTAGCATGCCGATTGTATAATATGCGATATCCCAATCGAAGACAACCCAGCAAAAGAGCTTTGGAAAAACTAAAAGAACGATTTAATTCTACAGGTAATGTTGAATATTCATTGAAACCTAAGATAAACAAATACGTGACGACGGAAGAAAAAGAATTAGAAATCTTGATACATGTTCAGGGAAAATCCATCCTCCAGCAGCCGAGATTTGGCCACTATTTCAGAAACTTCCCAATCTACGATCAATAGAACAACAAGAAAGTACAAATATCATCCGTATTATTTCCCTTCACCAAGAACTAGGTGGGAGGATTTTGTAAAAAGAGTAGATTTTTGTAATACATTGCTTAGAAAAATAGCTAATAATCCCGATTTTTTATCACTTATTTTATTTACTGATGAAGCATCTTTTAAAAGTAATGGATAGTTAATCGACACAATATGCACATTATGCATTAGAAAATCCTCATTGGGTTCGAGGTGGACAACCAGAATCTATGGTCGCTTAACGTTTGGTGTGGAATTCTGGGCGATTATATTATGGGCCATATTTTTTTGATGATCATTTATCTGGTGAAATTTACTTATCATTTTTACAAAATGAATTGCCAGTTTTGTTAGAAAATGTTAATTTAGATTTAAGAAGGGCAATGTGGTTACAGCAAGATGGTGCTCCGCCACATTTCCATAGAATTGTTCGGGAATTTTTAAATGAACAATTTCCCGAAAAATGGATTGGTCGAAGAGGGCCATTGAATGGACCAAGATCTTGTGATCTTACGCCATTAGACTTTTTACTTGTGGGGGT
Source organism: Listronotus oregonensis (assembly GCA_019359885.1). Classification (NCBI taxonomy): domain Eukaryota; kingdom Metazoa; phylum Arthropoda; class Insecta; order Coleoptera; family Curculionidae; genus Listronotus; species Listronotus oregonensis. The sequence goes on along the minus strand of JAHBCN010026130.1, from coordinate 7,975 downwards.
TTTTGAAAGAAAAGGTGTACGCGGAATGTCCTACTACAAAGGCGAATATGAAAGAAAGGATAACGGCGGCTTGCAGATTAATTTTCCCGCATACGCTTTTTGGGGTACAAAAACCATAGTGGAGCGTTTCCATAAGTGTATTCAAGAAAATGGTCGTATTTTTGAACATTTGATTTAATAATTTTACTTTTTTTTTTAATTTTAATCCATATAAATAAATAGTTGGTTAAATTATGTCTTATTTTTTTGTTGATATATTCCGATATAATATTTTGTAAATTTTATGTATTCAGAAAAACTGTATTAAGACAGTTAGATAGTAGGCATTTAAAAAAAAAATCATTTGGTTTCCCCAAAGGGTTTCTCCAATTTTAAATAATTATCTACATTTTTTCGTAAAAAAAAAAAATAAATAAAAATATTGCAAAATCTACTTGACTTAGGTATGGGGAAAACCTAAAAAGATTTGTAGGTATTAAAAAGCCTGAAGCAATGGTCAAACAAAATACAGGGTGTTCCATTTGAAATAAGAAAGTTTTAGAGATTTTAAAGTTTCAAAATTTACCACCATTTGCTGGACACCCTGTATAACCTAAACCTATTTTAAAAATAAAGTGTACAAATATGAGGTATTAGCTAATTGCCTGCACAAGCAAGTTTAATAATATTCGAAAATAGGAAAAGGGAAAACCTTATTAACAATGTTCTGAATTTGCTTTTTTTTCCCAAAGAAACTTTGATATTTCCTAAATTTGAAGATTTAACCCCCGGTAGCATATAACAAAAAAGTGTTAGAATGTAAAGAGCAATCTAACAAAAATATAAAAATACAGGGTGATCCATTTAAAAAACATAACTTTATATCGGCACGCTTTTTTTAGCAACCCTGTATACATCAAAATATTTTTTTAAAAGTGAAGTTTAGGCCTGGCTATTTACCTACGAAAAAAAAAAAATTCAAAAGTTTTATGGATAACGAGTAAATGAGCTTTGTCAGACTTCTGACTCACCCAAAATATATATATATATATATATATATATATATATATATATATATATATATATATATATATATATATATATATATATATATATATATATATATATATATACACAAAATATATATATATATATATATATATATATATATATATATATATATATATATATATATATATATATATATATATATATATATATATATATATATATATATATATATATATATAACATCAATTTAATTTCTTGGGAGTTTTGGTTCACATTTATTTTGAAATTAAAAGGTTATTTTTAATTTTTCATATTGTTTAATTACAAACGTTTCGGCAAGAGCCTTCATCAGTGTTTATACATCCTAGAAGGAAATCTGTCCATTAATAATAAAAAACTTCAAAACACTTAAACACACATACGTCTACAAACATTTTAAAATCTTCAGGAAATGCACAATTAAAATATTTATTTATACTGAAACTGCAGTAAGCAGTTCCTTCCGTATCCTGAGACAAGATCTTGTCTCAGGATACTTGTATTCTTGTAGAAAATTAATATTTTACTAGGTGTGAAAAAATAAAATACAATAACTTTTTTAAAAATAATAGAGAATTACATAAAAATCTTATTTAATGAAATTAACAGCTAAACAATATTCCAACCGATCATAAAATTCATTTATAACGTTGCCAAGTTGATATTGCGAAATATTATTACATTCTAACGAAATAGCGTTTTTTTAGCTGGTTTAGATTCTCAAATTTTACCCTTTTATAAATGACACTTTTTAAGTGACCCCACAGAAAGAAGTCATTCGGTGAAAGATCAGGTGACCTGGCTGGCCAAAGTATCCGGTACCGTGGACCAATAATATTGCCGTTAAAATCATTTTCCAAGTACTTTCTAACCATACGGGCATTATGGGCGGGACAACCATCCATTTGGTACCAGATCATTTGATCTTCCCGAACAACTTCTTCCAAGGCAGGTCCAATTTGATTTTGAAATAAGTCCAAATAGGTTTCTGCTGTCAGGTTATAGTCCATAAAAAAGGGTCCAATGATATGGTGTAGGATAATTCCCACGAATAAATTTGTTTTTGGGGATATTGTGTCCGAGTATGAACAAAGCAATGTTTATTTTCTTGGCTCCAATACCGGCAATTCTGAACATTTGGTTCATTGTTAAAAAATTCCTATCGTTATTTGCTCTTTCCATTCTTCGCTCTTCATCTCGTTCCTGCAGCTCTTAATGTTTTTCGAATTTATACGAATAATATTTTGGTTTTTTCAAAGTGCGCTTGTATGATGTTTATTTACCTCTTGCCCAAGAACCCTCGTATTAACCATTTTGTTTTCCCCCACCCTCAGTAGAATATTAAGATCTCTGTTCTCTCTTTCTTCGGCTCTATTGTCGATATCCTGAGTTGAACATTTAAAATTATTTATTACGGTACCTTTGGACTCGAACTTACTGACAATACGTTTAGTTACAATAGTAGAGCTTATTTTGATGTAATTTTAGGAATAAATTAAGTAAAATTTTATCATATTATACTATCAAATAAATGAAACAAAAGATACTTGGCAGCTACGCTTTACGACAAAATAGTATCTGTAGTAACCATTTATGGGGTTTTGGTGGATTTTGTTTCGAGCACAGAGGTTCATTCATGGCTAGGCAGAAACTTAGAATGTGCGTTTATGATGCCACGCTTATGCCAAATAGATGCTTTCTCCAGTTAAACTAACAGTTCATTCAAACGATCCTATATAACGCCAGCCTTTAAGAATAGTGGTAAACGTAGTCAAGTCAGGCTGAAAATTATAGGCCTATTTCCAAGATTTCTTTAATTCCAAAGATGTTTGAGTCTATCATTGCCGACTTTTTTAAAGGTGCATTTAAAAATACAATCATAATTAACCAACATTGTTTTCTTGAGGGGCGATCTGCAACTTTTAACTTGCTTGTGTATCCTGACTACATTGTCTGGGCCTTGGAGAAGGGGTTATTGTGGATATTGTCTACACGGACTTTTCCAAGGCTTTCGAAGGAATGGGCTTGGTGGGAAAATAAACTGAAAACATTTCAGATACTGCTCTAAAACTGTTTCCCGCATAATGCCACTTAATTATGGATACTTTTTCGTCGATTGAATAATTCAATTTTTTTCAAATACCGACTGTCACTGATTTATTGACACTTTTTCTCATGTCAGGGACAATATTCATTTTACTGGTGTCTGTTTGGTTTTACCTGAACCGAAAATTTGGTAAATTTGCAATTATTAATTCGCTTATTAAAATTTTTTGAAACTTGGCACGAAGGCTTGTCAGATTGGTCTCTTCAAAAAGTTATTTTACATTTTTTCTGTAAAATGTACAGGGTAGGCAATAATTGACCCCCATAAAGTTAATATGGGATTTCCTATGTTCCGTTTGGCGACGCACCACCCGGTAGATTTAGCACTAAGATCTCTAGAGTATTATAAAAGCAGATCTTTAAATTAATTTTTAAGATGGCAGAATTTATGCACAGTTAAATCTTTAATCAGTATTTTAAACAGAGCCATAAGACAGGATTTTTTTATTTCTCGTAGAATCCCCTTTAATATTTTCCCTCGCGTTCCCGAAAGAATTTTCGTAGCTGCAAACATAAAAATAGGCAATTTTCATTTTATGTTGGGGCAGAGATTTTTAATTTGAACCGCGAATATAATTAAAAAGTCGAGAAAAGTGTAATTTAAGATGCTGTTTTATTGGAGGTTTTATTGTTAATGAAAATGAGTTTTCCGCCGTTAAGAGTTTTCCCGTTTTTTTACGGTTTTTAGCTTTAATTTTGCCGAGGGGCTGTGTGATTAGTTTTTAAAATAAATTACACCTTTAAATTTTAAACTTCTTGTCAGTTATTTTTTGTTGTCACTTGGAGTAAGGGTCCAGAAATTGCCCAGGACGGTGTTAGTATCACGTTTTTGGGATGCAAAGGAAATTTTGTTCGTGAATTACCTCTAAACTAATAAAATTGTAAGTTTTTCGACCAGCTGGATGTAAAAACTCCTAAGAAATAATCTGTATTACATTAGAAAATAATTATTTTCCTAACAAATGCGTAAAGTGATACTTTTCCGCACGCGGCTCCGTTACACGAACGACGCGCACCAAGAGCGGAAAAATTACTTACCGCAAGTGTTAGGAACAATTTTTTTCTACAAGCGAGAGGAAAATACCAACATAATTTTAAAGATTTATGATTAAAATATTATTTATTTACAAAGGAATTTGTACACTAATTATTATTATTCATTTATAGTAAAAGTGCAATTGGTCGCATTTTACAAATTTAATTACTTTTTTAATCCAAATATCTAAATCTAATTCTGTTTTACTATCAGTCACCAATGAGATTAATTACAATAGGATTTATGTTCTTTTGTATAGATATGTAAGATTCTTTAATTTTTATAATGTGCCGTACTGAATTTTTTCAACTCTCAACTGGTATGTTAGTCATTACATTTTTTATCAAATTTATAACATTGGGACTTAAAGTAGGTGTAACATTTTTTGCTCTGATCATTGATTTTACTTGGTTTTAAAAATGCTCTATGGGGTTAAACATACAGTGATACTGAGGAAGACGTAAGACAGTATGCCCAGCTTGTTCAGCCAAAATATCACATACATATTGTTTTTTAATTGCATATGAATTTAGGACTTTCAAAAGTTGCGCTTTTTTGTAACTGAATTTAAAATAAATATCATTTTCTAACAAATATTCCTGGATTTCAGTTTTTGAACTTGATGAAGCTGGTGCTTTGTGTAGCAGACTGCTGTGGTAGCTTGGGTTATCCATGACAATAACACTGTGGTTTTGGAATATTTTTAAAAATAATTTTGAAACCAGTTTTCAAGAAGTTCTGCACTTGTATCCTTATGATAATCCAAGCTAGAATCCTTAATAATTTTTGCAGACCACTGCAAGCAGTTTGGGACAAATCCGTCCTCTGAACCAGCGTGTATTATGGTAATGCGTTTTCCTTTATTTGAAGGTGCTTTGGTCTGACAGTTTTGCCTGGAATCAACCCATCCTTTGAACACTGTGTCTTGTGTATTATGGATTTGTTTTCTAACCTATATCATTTAAATTTCTTGAAGGTAATTAAATCTCCAAATCTACTACTTGTCTTTTGTCTATTTTGCGGTATTTAAATCCCATTTTACAAACAACTCTATGGGGGGTGGCACGGCTAATATTTATATTGGTTTTGTCTTCGTCTAGCCTCTTTTTCAGTTTATCCAAGGTGGGAACAACCTCACTTTTATAAAGACAATATTTTTTTCTTCTTATTAGGTCCTGATCACTATTGTCTATACGGTAAGATTGAAAATCACTGCGTTTTTTTTCTTTTGTTTAATTCTTCACTAATAATTATATCCCTGATCGATGATATTGGAGTTTTTGTAAGTATACAGGATTCTTTTAAAGCTTCTTGTTTAATTAGACCTCTACTGATTAAAGTTTCATACACTTTTTTCACTACCTGTTTTGCATCTAATGACAAATGATTTCGACGCGACATAGTTATATCCTCGTAACACAACTTTTCGAAACGCACAGTAAAAACGGTTATTTAACACTGCCACTAAAATATTAGCCGAAATATTTATATACCTAATGGTCAATACTCAAGAAATACCTGGCCCACCCCTGTCATTATGAAATAATGGGTTTACCCAATAACAATAGGTAATAAAATCGTTAAAGGTTTATTGGGGTATTGTCCGTCAAAAGCCATAGCGATATACTTTGAGACAGACTAGATTCGGTTGAAAAAAATTTTTTTTGAATATAAAACTTTTAAATTTGATTTTTTTCCAAAAATTCCTGGGGAAAAAAAAATTTATCAAATTTTTTTTTTATTCATTCTACATTTTCTTAAAATTTGAAGTATTTTTGGGGTTTTTGCTGTTTTTCCTAAAGGGTTAGTTTTTAGGGATTTACTTTTTATTTTATTATTTCTTTCTTTTTTGTCAGGATTTAAGGCTTTTTTTAACAAATATTCAATAGAGTAAAAAAAATACTTTTTGAGGTTTAGAAATTTTTGCTTTTTTTTTTTTGGGGTTTTTGTTTTGGTTAATTAAAAATATAAGGTTTGGTCAAAAAATATTTAGGTTTTTAAATTTTTTTTTTTATAATAATATTTTTAATAATTTATTTTAATTTTAAAAATAAATTATTAATTTTTTTTTATTAAATATATACCGGGAGGGCATCGCCAAACTGGCCATAGGAAATCCCATGTAAATTTTGATACATTAAAATATTGGCTCCCTATTGAATTTACAACAAAATTGTATTAGACTTTTTTGAAGAGGTTATAAGATTAGCTCAAAATACTAAATTTCTTTTTTTTCTGATAAGGAAATTTAAAAAGGGTTATTTAAGAAAACTATTTGTAAAATCGTTGCATACCGTTATACCTTAATAAATCCACCAGTAATAAAAAAAAATGTCTTGTCAATTTTTTAATTCACGTTTTACTTTGTATTAGTTATTTCAACATTTTACAGTATTGAGAGAAAATAATGGTTGTAATCATTTAATAAATACAAGTAATTACATTGAACTACATAATGAGATTTTACAATTGGGAAAAATTTTTATGGGAAAGGGGAAACACACTTAAAACTGTCTAAAATACTTTTAACAACATTGAAACTAAAGGCTATGTTTTTTAATTAGATGCTCAAACAGACCCCCCTTTACTGCTAAGCAATATCCTAAACGGTTATAAAATTCAGTTCTTACATTATGAAGTTGAAATTCCGATAGTCGATCGCACGCCGCTGAAATTGAAACTTATAATTCTTCTAAATTTTGATAACTCAAATTTGTATAAATAAATTTTGATATGACCCCAAAGGAAGAAGTCGTTTGGCGAAAGATCAGGAGACCTAGCGGGCCCAAATTTATGGTGTAATTTGGTCCTATAGTGAGTCCATTGAAAACATTTTGAACATATTCCTTTACTTCTCGTAAATTGTGTGCGGGACAACCATTCATTTAAAACCAAATGTCTTGATTGTCAGGTGCAACTTCTTTCAATGCCAGCCCCACTTAATTTTGTAATAGTTCTAAAAAAGTTTCTGTTCCCAAATTGTAATTAAAAAAAGGCCCAATAATCCGATGTCCAAATATACCCGCCCAAACGTTTACCTTTTGAGGGTATTGAGTCCTTGTAGATACAAATCTGTGTTCATTTTTTGCTCCAGTATCTGATGTTTTGAACGTTTGGTTCATTGTTTAATGTAAAGGTGCATTCGTCACTAAAACAAATATTGCGTAAGAAGTCCCTATCGTTATTCGCCAATTTCCATAACTTCAAAACAAAAGTATGCTCTTTGGATCTCATCGCCTTCCCTTAATTCCTGATGTCTTTGATATTTGTACGGATGATATTTATATTTTTTAATTTGCGTAGTACTGTGCTGTGATCCTTTCCTACAACTTTGCCAAGAAGCCTGGTGCAATCCTTTATTTTCTTCTACATGGAAAACATCTAAATCGGCATTAATTTTTTGAGCTCTTCCATCGAGTAATTATTATTTCGCTCTAAGCAGTTGCATTTATTAATAACAGTACCTTTTGTCTCAAACTTATGAACGATATTTTGAACTGTTGTCTTACTTGGGGAATGTGGTTTTTGTCATGAAAATTTAAAGAAAATGTCGGAAAATAATACAAAGTAAAACGTCAATTAAAAAGTTGACAAGACATTTTATTTTTACTGGTGGATTCATTAAGGATGTAGCAGGTATGCAACGATTTTACAAATAGTTTTTCTTAAATAACTTTTAATTGCCTTATCAGAAAAAAAAGAAATTTAGAATGTGAGCTAATCTTATCAACGTCTTAAAATAGTCTTAAATTTTTGTAAATTATAGGGAGCCAATTTTCAATGTATCAAAATTTACATGGGATT
>JAHBCN010026129.1:0-10815 GCA_019359885.1 Listronotus oregonensis | reverse complement strand
TTTACTTTGGGAAGTATTTTTTTTTTAAAATTAGGGCTTTATGGGCTAACGGGGGAACCCCAAAAAATAAAAATTTTCAATGAATTAAAAAAAAAAAAATTTATGGGCAAAGCAGGAGAAAAGAAGGAACCCTAATATTTTTTGAGTTTTCCCACAATGTTTTTATTTCGGGGATTAAAAAAAGAAAAAATTTTTACTTTAGGACTTTTATTTATTTAAAAATTTAGCTTTTTTTAAAGGATCAAAATTTTTAAAGGGCAGCCAAAATTTTTAATATATTTATTTAAATTTTCCTTTTCTTTTCTTATTTTTTAAAAAGAAATTAGATTTTTTTTTTAAATTACAAAAATTTTTTAGGACATAAGTAGATTCAAAATATTTAAGGTTTATGTTAAATGGACCCCGGACCAAAGGTACAAAAATTTTTTAACCACTGTTTTCTTTCTCGAATTTTTTATTAGGAAAAGAATGCCAAAAGCAAAAAAATTTTCATTTTTAATGAAAAACCCAATCTTAGGATTGATTAAACTATTTACACTATTTCCCCTTTCTTTTTTTAAAAATTTGGGGAAAAGCATGAAACTTTTTAACAATGTTTTGAAATTTTTTTAAAAAAAATCTTTTTTTTATTTATTTAAAAAGATTTTAAAAAATAAAAAAAAAAAAATATGACCATTTAAATGGGGCTGAAAGTCCCCACTTTTTTTTCCAAATATCAAAATTTTAAAAACCAAACACAAGTTTTTAAATTTAGGTAGATTGTTGAATAAAAAATTTTAAACAGGAAGCTTAATTTTAATTTAATGATGTCAACTTTTAGATAGAAAAAGAATTATAAACCGGCTTACCTATTTCATTAAAAGGGGGGCCCAAACCCCCCCCCCGCGCCCTGACCCCGGGGAAAATTTTTTTAAGATTGGGTTCCAAACCTTTTAAATTTTTTGGTTTTGTCCATTTATTTTCAAAAAAAAAAGCTATTTTCCCTTTTTTTGGAGTTCTAGAAAATCTGTATGTTTTGTATTTTAGGGCCGTTTTGGGAAAAAAATATTGGTTTTTAAAAAATGGAAGGACCATTTTTTAGATTTTGAGGGATTTTAATTTTTTTCGAATTTTTTTTTTTTAATTCGATTATTTTACATATTGGGGGAAACTCATTTTTGGGACTTTGAGAGGGATTTTCAGGGGTTTCCCCGTCGAAATAGGATAAAATTTTTCTCGAAAGACCGCGAAGACCTAAAATTGGCCCAAATGAAAAAAGCGTTTATTTTTCAGTTTGGGGACTTTTTTTGGCTTAATTTTACAAAAGGGGGGTTTTTTGTTTTGGGATGGCGTTTGGGGTCAATGACTCCCATTCACAAACAAATTCTGGAGGAAAAAACCCGATTATTTTTAGAAAAAAAAAAAAATAAAAAAAGTTTAAAAAAAAAACATAATTTTTTTAAAGTAAACATTTTTAAATAGAAGGAAATCACAAATAAAAAAATAAACGACAAAAAAACAAACCACTAATTTTTTGCTGACTAGGGGAAGAAAAAAAAGAAAAAAAATCATTAAACTAAAAAGGAAAAAAGTAAAAAAAAATTAAAATTAGCAAAAAAAATATTTTAAAAAGAATTTATCCGATAAAAACAAAACTTTTTTTTGGTATATGTTTAAAAAAAGGGCCCAAAAAACCCCAAAATGGTTTTTAAAAATTAATACCATTTTGGGTTTTAAAAGGAAAGCCTTTTTAGCATCCAGACGAACAAATTAGAGTTTTAGGAATTTTTTCAAAAAAAAAAAAATATTTTTACAATAATCAAAATTTTAACAAATTTAGAAAAAATAGGGTCTTTAAACAAAACAGTATTTTATTTAGTAACTTTTAATTTTCATTAAAATTATCTCCGTTAAATTTGATGGTGTATAAATACCTCTTGGCAAACTTGACGTAGCATTAGCAGAAAAAAAATATAAATATGGTAACACAGCCCATCTCATACCTCTGTTTAAATATGAGGAATTCCGCAAAGTCTTGAGTGGGAGCAAATTGTAAATCTTTGAAAATGCATAATAACAACGACTTTGATTGCTTTGTGACTATGAATAATTTAAGATCTATTGAGGATGAGTCTGGCAAGTGCGAGTGCAACAAAACATTTTTTTGAGTGGAATTCTGATTTTGATTAAAAAAAAAAAAAGATGGAAAACTAACTTCCAATATCCAAGACTATTTGTCTTGTTTTTTGTTGAAATTTAGAAAAATGTCTTTTTTTTTAATGTTTGTTAGAATTATACCATTCTCGTTTATTATTGAACTATTTTTGTTAAATTTTGGTTATATTTCTTTGAAACCTTTAAAAAAATTATTACTTTTGTTTTTTTTTTGGGGATTTCAGTCGATTATTTTAAAACTAAGATCAAAATATCAAAGTTATTAATTTTCTTCTTAAAATGTATTACAATCATTTGATTATTAAAAATAAAACAACCAAGGAATTAAAAAAACATATAAACCTAAAGAGACTACAATATAAATAAACATTTACCCCCTAAACTATTTGATATACACAAAAAATAATATAGACTAATATATATATATATATATATATATATATATATATATATATATATATATATATATATATATATATATATATATATATATATATATATATATATATATATATATATATATATATATATATATATATTACATAATTTAATGGGTAAGTTTTTTATTTATATATACTTTTTTTTGGTTGATATTTTTTATACCCCTTGATTTTTTTATATTTAATTGTACATTTATTAAAATAGACTTTAAAAGGAAATAATTATTTTAAATATTCTGATGATGGTTTAACCAAATAAATTAAAATGTCAATGTTTTTATTTTAAAATAATTGACTGAAATGTCCAAAAAGTAATAAATAGTTTTTATTTAATACTAGAGATGTTTTTTTATAACCAAACTCACTGCTCTTGCTAATTGATCTTAAACACATTTGAAATTTGTCATGTAAATGGAGCTAACTATAAAAAACTTTTAAAAAATTCAATAAATTTGGCAACGTTACACGATAATTTTATTTTTTGTAACGCATCTCTGCTTCATACTATAAAATCTTAGCTTAACAATAATATTTTAGTAACTAAAAGGAATTAAATAAATAAATAACATAAATTTTAATCAAAATCAAACATTGCTTAACAACTTTGGTAGAGAAAATGTATACAACAAATTCTGTACAGTTAATAATATAATTGGTTAAGAGGTTTAATACTTCGCAAATTCTTATTCATATGTTAAGAAAGACAGGTGAAATTAATTTATTCTAAAACGAAGAAACAATTCTTTGGTATCCTTAAATCTCTCCCTAAAGTCCCTTTAAATTATTTTCAACAAACTTGATAGGTACTAATGGAACCATGTCAATGGCCGCCAAGTTCTCCGGATTTGTCCCCACTGGATTATTTCCTTTAGAGTCATTTAAAGGAAACAGTTGACAAAAATTGTCCTCTGTTTTAAATTATCTTAAAAATAGGAAATTATGAAAGCTTTAATTTAAAGATGAATTGCCAAGGGAGAGATTTTCAGACCAAGGCAAGGGTAAGATATAAAATCTTGTAGTAAGATCCGAATTACAGACGACCTTCACCCGTCTGCTTACGGAATAAAAATATCATTTATCAAGAAAAAAAAATACGAAACATTTTTGATACTTACTTTGTAATAATGATTTTTACTTATTTATTTATACCTTGCAACCCACAAATTATTACCAAAAAAATTAGACAACTTAAGGTTTTTATATTTTTAAGGTTTTGGATGGGATGTAATGTTTAAAATAAGTAACATTTGACACTTATTTGAGATTATTTTTGATAAAAAATAGCTTTTATCCAGTTGGCAGCTGGTTGAAGGTCGCCTCTTAGTTTCCTCAGCATGTGTACTCCTCATTTAACTATAGAGAACCCTAAATCTCCATTTTCCAAAAGATGTAGCATTTATCACTAAAAACAATCATCACAGCCAACATTTAAACTGGTTAAAACTTCACCATATTCATAACATATTAAAGCAAAATCATTTCCTCAGTTCTTTCAGAAAACGATTTCCAACATAATACTCTATATTAACATTTCTAGTTTCTAAATGTCACATCTTCCGAAAGAGTGTTAGCTCCCGCTCTATTTCTTATTTAATTTAATCCAAAGAACCAAATACGTCAAGGTGTTCATCAGGCACCATATAAAGACAATCAAAGATATATTTGATACGAGATCAATATTCACGATGTCCATCTCTTGGAGAAACTTGGATGGATCGGCGTAATGGCAGTACATTTCGGATTCCGGGCAGTTGAGGTTCTTCCGGCCCAAACCGTAAACGGACACCACGACTCCGTGGAAGGCCGCCCGGAAGTAGCTGATGAAATAGAGCCATCTGAACATGTATGGGGTGTCGAAGTGTCGGATGCAGAAGCCGAATATTGAAAAGAGGCAGGCAAGAACTGGAGCTATGAATACTGCAATCTGAAAAAAAGTGTGAATTAAAAGTGTGACATAATTACATAGAAAATCAGTGGCAAAAACTTTAGGAGGCGGTAGGTAGGTAGGTTTAAAGTGAGTGGGTATAACACTCTTCCACCGCGACCGATCGGTCTATTGTGGCCCACACCCTTTTATATTTTTCCCACCAGGTCCAGACTTCTAAGAAATTTGATGATCCTGTTGGAAGAGAGATCTTTCGCCTCCCTCGTAAGGTGTCATTGCCGAGGATTGCGAATCTTAGTCGTGCCATTACTGGGCACGAACACAGTATGTGTTCTGCCGATTCATCCCCCTCCATAGCACATGGGGCACTCGGCGTCTTCCGCTGGGCCGATTAGCGGAGTGATTTCGTGAGTCTATCGTGTCGTTTTTTTTTTGGCGTAGAACCAGGTCAAACCAGTTAGGTTCCTTTGAGTATGTCACCGGGCACATGAAATCATATTTTACGACATTTTTTTGTGGTCTCGAACTTTTTAAACTAATAAAAAGTGATTTTTTTAAATTTAAAAAAAATAATTTTTTTTCCGTTTCCACCGTCATGACTTTAAAACTATCAAAGATACCAAAAAATTTTTGTGTCAAATTAAAGCTCAAACTGTAGCGCTTTTAACCTTATAAACTGTTTGGGCACAATTTGCACTTTCATGCCTTTAAAAATCAGATAAACTAAAAATATATATTTTTTGTATTGAAATTTTCACCAATCGATAAACTTTTTTATTTTTAAAGATATTTTCATACATGCAGCGAAGAAAATATAGCCAATTAATAACAAAAGATTTTGAAAAAAAAATCCTAGAGCGTATCGTTTGGCAACAGCGAATTTTTTTTCAGACGTAAAAAAGTATTATCGGGACCCAATAGCCCCGCATGCGGATAGCGTGCGTAATAATACATTAGTAGTGGTGGTTATCGAAATTTAGAGTGTGCTGTAAGTATTTAGAATTTTAAAACAATGAAGCGAATTAATTGTAAAAAAATTGTGTATGATGAATACAAATCTGTTGTACAAAGACCTAGAATACAAGGGTTGTTATCATTACTATCAAGTGCTGAAAAAAGGCAGGACAATCTAGCAAAAGAAATTCTGTTTAAAAAAAATGTGGCGAAATGAAAATAAAATATTATAAAGACTGTCGTAAATCTTACACAGATTCTCAAAACTATTATCATAATTTGCAATCAGACAGTGGCGCCGGTCCTTCAAATTATTGTGACACTAAACTTAAATGCGATACTTTTAATATTAGGAAAATGTGTTTTTTTGCAACAATAGTAAAAATAAAAAGAAGACAAGTTAAATAAAAAATCTGTTTAAACAAGTAATTTAAATATTATTATGTACCTACATAGTATAGTTAGTACCTTTATATTAGTTTATATTTTTTACTGAAACAAAATACGAATTAGGGTATTTATTTTTTTATATAGTACTGAATCTTTTTAGGTAGTAGAAAAGGTACCTATCAAAAAAGCAATAAAGCTGCCAGGAATAGAAACGACATTAATATGATATCTAAATTACGTGACTATAAAGATTTATTTGCGTTTGATGAGAAATATCATAAATTATGTTACAGCCACTACATCTCTGAAAGAAACATAAAATCGCACAAAAATCGAAAACGGTTTCCGAACCTACCGGAAAATAGTTCGACAATATCTACCTTTTCTGCCAGTATTGGTAGTGATGTTCAGATAGATCTTTTACTTTCTGGCTGCTGCCATAATACGTAGTGCCATGGCTTTATGTCAACCCAAAATTGAAATTTTCAACATGTACTTGTGTGAAAGAAGGACTAAAATGTTGTAAGGAGTGTAAATTTCGTTCCTGCAATATCATTATTAAAGATTTTAAGGCAGAAATGGATTAAATTTACGTAAAATGCTACTAATGAAGCGCCTAAATAACTACTTACATATTACATTTTTGGGTCTGTAAAAAAAATCACCCACGGAATTGGACGATTTTAAATTTGCAATGTAAAATATTCTTTAAGTATTATTAATTAAGGCAAAAAAATGCAGATGATGTGGTTTTCACCAAGAAAAGCGCAATAAAAATTCTAAAAATTGGTCTTTATTTGACATTTTATTTTAACTAATTACGATTTACATGTTATAAATTCATGCATCGCTTCAAAACGTTTACTGTGTTGCTAAACGGAAATATTATTAATTTATAATAAAAAACTTTGCCGTTACCATAAGGATAATTTTCATTAAATCAAAAATATTTGAATTTCAAGCCAGATACAAATATAATTAGGGAAAATAAAATTACAATTTTAACAAAACCTAACGGCTAACCAGAACAGATCATATTTGAAAGTTGTTATTTGTTAGTTCTGGTTAGTTTATATAAAAAAAACAACTTCAATAATAACAATTATTACAAAAAAGTTCTGCAAATTGCTTTTCAAGCGAGTCCAGACATGTCAAAAAAGCATCGTATCATATCTTTATATGGAAAAAAAAATTATATATTCCTGATTAAAAAAAGACGTTTAACAAAATCTAGTTTATATTTAAAGTATGTTCTATATTTCTCAAATTTAATTAAAAGACATAAAGCATCCGCAATTTTTTGTTGCTAAAAATGTTTAAAAAATAATGGAGTTTTGAATGTATAATCAAAAAAATAACGAATCCCGTGGGTGGTTGTCTTTACCAACAACCAATAAAAAAAAGTTTAATAAACCTACTAATTAGGTGGGTAATTAATAACAATGATTGATATTTTTGTATGGGTTTAAAAATCTACCCACCTGTTTTGGATATTTAAAATTTTTCTTTTCTAAACAACTTAAGCAGCCCTTAGATCTGCGTTTAAACCTGTTGATACAACTTTAACTACCTACTACACTTCCACCGGACCGTAAGATCTCTGTAGTCGGCCGGCTCGCTAAGCCAAGCGCGCAAAAATATGACTTTGGCCGTTAAAAAAATATCACTAACTCAATACTATAAAAGGAATCTAAAAATTTTTGTTTTAAATCTTTTTTTAAACATTAGCTACAATTTGTACGCAGCATGTATGTATAAATTTTCAATAATAAACTTTTTTCTCGATTGCCTAAAATGACGCTACTAAAAATAACAATTTTGAGTTTCGTACTATTTTAAAAATTTAACAAAAAAAAAATCAGCTTCAAATGGGACGTTGTTCGAAGCGCTATTGTGTCTACTTTAATCTAAAAAAAAATTTAACTTGATAGCATGAATATAATTAAAGATATAGCAGTGGAGAAGCTAAAATACTTGTTTTATTGAAAACCAAATTTTTTTGGGTTTTTTCGAAATAAAAAAGCTCTCGACCACTAAAAAAATGTCGTAAAAAGTGATTTAGTGTACACGATTGCCTTATTAAAGAATCCCACTAAGTCTGGTTTGGTTCTACGCCGGTTTTCTTTCTCGATAACTAAGCGACTTTTCTTCCAAATTTTACTCCACTAGATCTTGTGCATGTGGTATTTCAATCTGCAGTGTCCCGTGTACAGTCCCACTAAAGTTTTAAGGTGTACCTTTGATTGCTCCAGTAGTTTGACAGTACATTGTTGGTTCGGTGGGCTTATAAAGGCCTTCGAGTGTCTGAGACCCGGAAGTCCATGCCAGTACCAAGCTGATATGAACTGCTTGACCATTCCATAAGAGATACCGATGACCGGTTCCGGCCCTGTGAGTTTTGTCTCCGCCCCCCTTTGGGTAAGGAGGTCTGCGGATTCATTACCCTCTAGGCCGGTATGTCCAGGTATCCACAGTAATGTAACCTTGTTGTTTTGACCCAGTTTGGTTAGGGCATCCTTACAATTCCAGACGGTTTTCGGATTGCACCGGCTGGATTCAAGAGCCTTAAGAGCTGCTTGACTATCGGAGAATATTTTAATGTCTTACGTGTACAGTCCCGATCAACCAGCGATCTAGCACACATCTCAATGGCAAATACCGGAGGAGGAGGCGGTAGTCGATATAATGTCTTATGAAGAGAAAGCCCCCACCTGTTCACACTGATTTGTTAATTTAAAATATATTTATTTGTAAATAGACCTCGCAAAACACAACTACAGTATTTTAACCACTCTTACCTTTGTGTTGGTGGTGGCTCCTATAAAATATCCCATAGATTGAGCGCATAAAGTTGCTGTCGTCACGAACGAAACGAAAAGATAAGCTCTATAGTCCAGAGGTTGTTCTGTCAAATAATAGGATATCAAAATGTAAATCCACGTGCAAAGAACCTAAAATAAATAGAAAAATATGTTTTATGTTAATTACACTGTTAAAAATTGGGTTAAAATTACACAATTATTATTGTAAAAAAAATGTACTTTTACATATTGGACAGATTTTTTTTAAATTATCAAAACAAATTTTTGTTTTTAAAAGAAATTTTCTTATACAACATAATGCCAAATTAACTTATTTGTGTGTTTTTGCGAAAAGTAGTTAAAAAGCTTTAAAAAATATGAGCGATTCGACGCGGAATGCAAATTTGACAATGGCGTTTTGAGGATATTTTCTGCCATTAAAAATCGTAATTGTTATTAACAAAAAACGAAATAAAACAAGAACATTCAGATTTTTGATGATAACTTAAAAACCATAAAAGATAGCGGAAATGGCAAAAAGATCCTTAAAGAGGAGAAAATTTCCTATAAAAAAGTCCCAACTCCCGGAGTTCTATTTCTATTATTTATAATTTTAATCTTACGCTGAAAATCGGCCCCCGCGCGGCAATGATGGTTGGCCGCTCCTCGTCCAAACTAAGAACGTCACACTATAGCTATTTGTGTATTAAGAGCGCAAAGTAATACATTGTCGCTCTGAGCGAGATGTTTGCTATCTCGCGAGAGCGACAATGTCACTTTGCGCTCAAATTACACACAAGATTTTTTCTACAAACGCAGATTTTATAAAATAATTGGTAAAAATTAATGATTATTGATATAACCTCAAATTTGACAGTTCACATTTTAAAACGTTCAAGCATCATTTTGCGCTACAGATGTGTGTTATTGTAAAAATGTTTTTTTGGTAGTAGGTATTTACTGCAAAAGAAAACAATAAAAAAACTATTTAGTACCCTTTTAATTAGTTATTTACATATTATTGTATTACGTTATGATTTAAATTTCTGTGTAACAATATCTAAATGTTTTTGGAATTCTTCTAATACTTCTTCCTTTTTAGGGGTGAAAAACCAGGCGAATTACTACTCGGTATTAAATGTTTGTGTTTGATAACATATATGTAATATTTTGAAATTATTTTATTTATTCTTTTTTTGGGAATATTGTAATATTTGGTCAAAATTTGTAGTAGACTCTTCTGAATGCTGTTGAACAAACCATTTTTCGAAAGATGTTGGTCGCAGTTCTCAATTAGCGCAGTTAAGTGTATTAAACTGGAATGGCGTATTTGGACATAGTTTAATTCTTTACAATTACATATTTTATACTTTTTAAAACTGTCCATTATCAGATAATTATTGCAATCAATTTACTAGACACCAATAGCTGTTTAAAAAACTTTTTGATACCTCAAATAATCATTTGCTTATTTTTTTTGACAGCAGCGGCAAGCATGGCCTCCTATCATATCTAAACATAATACTCGCCTGTGTTATGGGAAAGCTATAAATATAATCAGTTTGAATCAGAAGAAAATAGATTTGTACCACCTTTAGTCGTACAAAATTAATAAAAATAAAAGGATATCGACAAACCAATTTTTAAACTGTTTTTCGTAACTAAAGTTGGTAGTTTTGTATTTTATTTAAAGCGATAATTTGGACATTAATGTAATTTATAGATAATACGAATTGTTAACTAAATATACCTTTCTACTATCTTTAGTATAATGAAAAGTTTAGAAAATTAGAGTTTGTAATCATAATAACTATTTTCTAATTACTTTTTATAACTAAAGTTTGTAATTTGCTTTATTTATCACTTGATTTGTCGTAATATACATAGTTATATGACGTAGAATATAAAATTCAATTATTTATAAAAAAGTACATTTCTACCACTTTTAGTGGAAGAAAACTCCGTCAGAACGATGTAGGGACTTTCCGAACATAAACTTTTATTATTCTGTATAACTAAAGTTGGTAATTTCATTTTACCACTATTAAACATTCAACGGAACATGCAAAGGTGAAGTTAATAAAAACAGATTTAATAAAACCGTGGCTACTATACCAATTTGTTTTATTGTAATAATTATTGTAATATGTATATACATTTAGATATTTTTATAATTATTACCTAAATCTAC
>JAHBCN010026128.1:0-10778 GCA_019359885.1 Listronotus oregonensis | reverse complement strand
AATTTATTGGCAAAAATCCGACAAAAAATAAAATAAAAAAACCCATTTTTTTAAAAAAAAAGGCTTTTTTTTGGGCCTTTTTTTTTTAAATATTTTAAACCTTGGTTTAAACAAATTTTTAAAAAAAAAAATTAAAAAAAGGGGATAAAAAAATTTCGAGTAAAGTGCTGAAGACAAAAACTTTTTTAAAAAACAAAATTTTAAAAAATTTAAAAGGAATGTTTTATAAAAAAATTGGGAATTTCTTTTTTAAAAACATTTTTTTTTTCCCCAGAACTATTTGTGCAAGGATTGATTCCCCAAAATTTAAAAAAATTTCAAAAACCTTTAGTAAAAAAAAAATTTTTTTAATTTTTTAAAAAAATTTTTTTTTGCCTTATTATTTTTAAAAATTTATTTAATTTTTTAAATTCAAAAAAATTTTTAATTTAATAAAAATTTAAAACTTTTTTCCCCTTTTTTATAAAGTTTTGGGAAAATTTAAAAATTTTTTTAACAAAAATATGAAACAAAATCCCCCCATTTTTTTTTTAAAAAAAAAAACATATATTTTTAAATTTTAGATCCCAAAATTAAACAAAAGATGTGTTTGGGGGAAAAATTTCATTCCCCCTTTTAGTTTAACAAAAACCCCAATTTTTTTTTGATTTTTTAAAATCCCCCTGTTTTTTAAAAATTTTGGGGATTCCCAAATAAAGGATTTAAAAAAAAATTTTATATTCACCCTTTTTTGCATTTTTTGAGAAAATGGCGAAAAAAAACCCCGCAAATTTTGCAGTTTTTTGGAAAAAAAAATAAATTTTAAAAAAAATTATTATTTTTAAATTTTTTTTTTCTGTTATCTGTTAGGTTCTAATAAAAAAATTTTTTTTTTTTAAGTGTTAAAAAATTTTTTTTTCCAAAAGTTACCCCCAAAAAACCCCCGTATATTTTTTAAAAATTTTTTTCCTGGATATTCCATAAAAAAAATTATATACCATTTTTTAAATTTTTTAGAAAATGGGCGAAAAAAACCCCCCAAAAACCCTATTATGGTTTTGGGGGAAACAAGTAAACGTTAAACATTTAATTTTTTTAAAATTTTTTTCTAAATTATTTTTTTAATTTAAATTTTAAAAAAAAAAATTATTAAAATAACAAATCCAAAGAAAAACGCCAATTATTTTGGGGCTTTTTTAATTTTTTAAACATTTTTTTTTTCCCCCCATAACTGTTTAAATTTTGGGGTCTTTTGGGACATCTTCAATCGCCATTTTTTTAAAAAACTAACAAAAAGGGAAGGATATTAACAGATTTTATATCGGGGAAAGACCCGTAAATTAAAAATTTAAAAAAAAAATACAGGGTTTTGGGCAAAAAATTTTTTGACGTTTACATTAAAAAAAATTTTTTTGCAGCATTTTGGTAAAGCCAAGGTTTTTATTTTAACCTCCACAGAAAGAGTCTTCAAAATTTTTTTTTCCAAAAAACTGCAAAGTGGGTATTTTTGAATCTTTAATCGCCATTTTTTTAAAAACTAGCAAAAATAGGGATAAAATTTGGTTTTTTATATCAAAAAAAATTTTTAAAAAAAAAAATTTTTAAAAAAAAAGGGGGTGTTCCATTAAAAAAAATCAAAGTTGTTTGTCGTTCCCGGGGTTAAACCGGGGAGTGATGGGCCCTTTCTTATAATATCCAATCGTCTTATAATATAAAAGTCAATCAAAAATTTAAAAACCATATGTTTTTATTCAAGAAAATGAAGGGCCGGGTAAATTTTGTTTGGGCACCCGGGATAACATATGACAGGGAATTAATTTTTAAAAAAAAAGGTGATTTTTTTTAAATTTTTTTTAAAATTTCCCCCGCATAAACGAGGGCTTTTTTAAGTAAGATTTAAATTAAATTTATATTGGGAAAAAAATTTTTTTTTTAAAAAAAAATATTTTTAAAGGGGTTTTTTTTTTTTTAAAAAAACGCCTGATGTTTTGTATGTTTTTCCCAAAAGTTTTTTTAAAGAATATTTTTGGGGTTTTTTTTTAAAGGGGGAAAAAAACCCCGAGAATTAACGATTTTTTGCAAAAAATCTAACCCTTTGGGGGCTGTACCATATAATACCCAAAAAAATTTTGGGGAAAATAATAATTTAGCCACTTTTTCCCCTATTTTTTAAGTTTGAGCCAAAGTGTTTAACTTTAAAAAAATATTTAACGTTTTTCATTTATTTTAAAAAATTATTCCTTTTTTTTTTTTTTTTTTTTAAAAAAACAAAAAAAATTGGAAACGGTTTTTGCACTATTCCTTTAAAAAACCCAATTTCTTTAAAAAATTAAGGAAAATTTGGAAATGGTGGATATTTTTTCATATAATTACAATAAGTTCCGGGGGAATAGTAAAAATTTTTTTTTCGGGGTTAGGGGAACAATTTAAATTTGGATATCTTTTGGGGAAAATTTCCATAGAATTAAAAACCAAAATATTGCAAAATCTATTAGCAAAATTAAAAAAAAAATTTTTTTTTCAAAAAAAGGATGGAAAAAAAAATTTAAAAATTTTATTTATTTGAAGTGGGAGAAAATTATTAAAATATTTAGCTCACAAAATCTATGCTTAACTATTTAATAATTGTTTATATATTATTTTGTAAAAACCCAAAAAGAAAGATTGTAACTCCAATTATCCCGGGTTTCCCCGTAAAACCAAAAATAAAAACGAAAATTCCCGGGTTTTCCCACCCCCCCGGCAAAAAGATGGCTGCTTGAGGAAAACCCATTAGGGGAAAGCCGTTGTTACGGAAGAAATTACGACGAATTAAGTGTTTGGCTATACAAAGCATCTAAAAAAAATAATTTTTTCTTTTGACAGTTTTTTTTCTGTATTAGTTTTTATGCTAAAAGTTTTTGCCTCGCTTGGCCGGTTAATTTTAAAATTAAAAAAGTTTTACTTCAAAAATAAAAATCAAAAATTTTTAAATAGGGCATAAGAAACCCCATGTAAAGACAAAAAAAAAAATACTTTTTATAGATTAACCTCTAGAGCTGAAAAAACGAAAAGGGGGTTTTAAAAAAATTTTGGGGGAAAAATTTTTTTTCCTTGGTTTGTATTTTTTAAATTTTTTTTAACTTTTTTTGATACAAGAGAAAAAATTTAAAAATTTAAATTTAAAAAATAATATATTAAAGTAAACAATTTTTAAATTAGACATTAAATTTAAACAATAAAAAAAGTTTGTTTTAAAACAAAAATACAAATATTTCGTGTATTAAAAATTTTTTACAAGATTAAAAAAAATGTTTTTTTAAATTAATAAAAATAAAAAAACCCCAAAGCGTTTTTTTTAAGTTTTAACTTGAACTTATTTCTTAAAATATAAAATTTTTTTTCGTTAAAAAATTTTTTTTTAAAAAATTTTTAGTTTTATTATTATTTGTATTTTGTAAAAAAGCTGATATTTCGAAATTTTTGGAAATATAAAAAAAAATATTATTTTTTTTTTTAAACCTAGATTTTTGGGAAAAAAAATTTAAGATTATTCATTTAAATTTTTTTTTTTTATTAATAACTTTCAAAACCTAAAATTCTAAAATAATTTTTTTGGCCCAAATATTTAAAAAATAAAATTTAACTGTTTGTCCGAATTTTTGCCAAAAACAACCAAAAAATTTTTAACATGGATCCTGGACAGGTTTTTTTAAAAGAAGAATAAGATCGGCGGATCTTGAGGAAGTTTTACAAGATCACGGTTCCTTTTTAAATTCACTTTTGTGGAATTTCATTCTCATCTTTTTACAAACATTTTTTCCCTTTTCTTCTTGAATTTTTTCTATCAAAACGGGGGGTTTTTAACTTGGTTCTTTTTGAAAATTCTTCTTTTAATTCTATTTTTCCATTTTTAAAAATACGCTGTAAGATTTTTTTTAAATTTGACTTTGTCAAAATTTTGTTAGACCATTTCCCGGATGCCTTTTTAAAAAAGTTTTTTTTTTAGTTAATAAAAATCATTTTTCTAAACTTTAAATTTTATATCGACGTTTTTCTTTAAATGTATACTTTAAAGATTTTAGAGGCTTTTTTTTTCTTTACATATATTTTTTTATTCCGTTGTTCTTGTTTGGGTTTTTTGTTTTTAGAGAAGCTGCAAAAGATTCAACCATTTTTTTCCTTTGCAGGCTAAACTTTTTTTACAAAAATTTTTTTAATTTCCCTTTACTTTTTTTTAAAAAACTTGTTTTAAATTAAGAAACACTATAAAAAAACAAAATTCTCCCCTTAGTTTTTTAAATTCTTTGTCAATCCTCTTCCCGGGAAACGTCTGTATGTTGGGTAATGTTCTAAAATTTTTTTATATTGAAAAACCCTTTCCCCCGTATTATTAAGGGGGCGTTTTTCCTACCAGAATATTTGAAATACTTGTCAAATTTGACAAGGTTGCATCCTACTAAACAACCTAAACTTTAAATTTTTTAAAATCCAAAACTACATTCTAATTTTTCGCTGGTTTTTGTACTTCGTCAACTACATCGTCTTTAGAATTTGTTGGGGGATTTATACCGTTTATTTTTTCCTTTTAACTATATATTTTTATTAACTATTTTCCGTAAAATTGGTTTAAACTTTTCCCCTTTGGGAAAAATTAAATGAGTCCCCTTTGATCCTTTTTCTTGGTAAAATTTCCGTTAGTTTCAACAAAATATCCCTTTTTTATTTTTATTTAATTAATAGCTGAAGATAAAAAACAATAATTTTAAACGTTTGTCTTGCAAAAATTCAAAATTTGGGGGCCTGAGGATTGTATTTTCCGACAAAAAAAAAAACTAGATTGTAATAAAGTTTGACCGTGACTGTTAATTTTTTTTTTTTTTCCAAAGATGTGGGTTAAAAATTTTCAAAAAACATTATTGGGCAGGACACTTAGGGTTTGTGATTGATTTTCACTTTTATTTGATATTTCTGCATTCCGCAGTTCCCAAAATAAAATTTCCATTGGGGTGCCGGACCAGCCAAAAAAGATCAATCTATCCACTAGTTTTTATTTTGGAAAAAAAAGATTTTAAAAATTCCTAAAAAGAAAACTGACCCTGTATATATGTTTTAAAATTTTGTCTTTGATAAATCACTTGGCGTTAGCCCTTTTAAAAAATTTTTTTAGTTAGCCATAGGTTTTTAAAAATTTGAAACAGTTTTATTTTTTATGTTTTCAAAATGTAATCTCTGGTTCTTTTATTAAAACGACAATGTAAAAATTTTATTATTAATTTTTTGTCTGTTCCTTTGGGAGACAATATCCTTGTATCGGAAGATTTAAAGTAACCGTGTAAATTTTTAAGGTTTCTGACTGTTCAAAGTGTTCAGGGGGGTAATAGACCACTACACCTAGACCTCAGTAGGTCCTTTGTGTTCCCTTTTTTGAGGGGAATTCATCCGTCCAACCTTTTGTTTAAAAAAATAGTTGGGGGTCTTTTGGGAATTCCTTTTTTGGGGCCAGTTGGCCAGGTCCCCACATGGATTCCTTCGAAGGGAGGGGGGGAAACAAAAAGAAGTTTCCCACGGTCTCCTTTCTTGTTCCCCCCACAAAACCCCCGTTTTCGTTAGACCCTTTTTAAAAGGGTCCTTGCCCGCAGGGGTTAGAACGACCGTTAGTTTCAAGGTTCCTTCGAATATCATGGGCGCTTTGAGTTGGATAGCTCAGCATTTTTTTTCAAAGTTGCGTTCGTAGTATTACCAATTTTCCTTTTTAAACAGTCGATGGGAGATTCTTCAATGATGTCTTTAATCTTTGTTTTCAGTCCAGTGGTAGATTACCTTTAGATAGCGTCCCTTGATCCAGGCTAGGTTGACCACTTTTTAAGGGTTGTCGGGGTTTGATGAATTCTAGACAAGTCCCGAAGTAATTCGTGGTTTTTCAGGGCTTTTTAATGCTTTCCTGCGTATAAAACAGATCGTAGGGTTCCGTGTTGCGGTTTTTAATTTCGCAAGCTGCGGAGGCCCAGTTGGGTTTAAAAGCAAGCGGGGGGGGGCCCCCATTTCCATCCGATTTTCAGGTTTATGGTTGGTGGTTTGCCCAGCCTGTGTCCACCTTGGTCTTGGCCGTCGTGAAAAGGGGAAATGGTTCCTTTAGACCCCCTTTTAGGTATTGTTCCTTTTATGGGTTTGTGGGTTTTTAAAATCTTGTGAACCGATCCCTTTGCCTGAAAATTTGGGAATTCCCCCTGAAACTCCCCCCACAGGCGCTCCAGTTGAGCCAGTGCCTACATTATGTCTAGACCGACCTGGGAGGCTGTTAAGTCACAAACCCCTTTCCTTACAAAATATAAGGGGATGAGAAAATCCCCCCATAGCTCTAGTGGGTGTGCCCTTTAAAACCCCTGTGATATTTAAAATGCTTTTCTTTAATTTGATCTGTTATGTTTTGCCCTGATCTGTTCTTTTTTGGACCACCACACTATGGAACCAATTTAATGGGTCTTATTATGGCCAGTAGATTCGGGTTTTTTGGGGAGAATCCCCCCCCCTTTTTGGTTCTGCCAATCAAATCCAATATATCCCTTCCCTTCTGTTCTAAAATGAGAATTTCAGTTAACTTACTATCAAAGGTAATCCCAAAGGTATTTAATCGTTGGAAGCCCAGTTTTTTTGAAAAGAAAAAGGGGGTGGAGGTTTCCCCGCTTTTCTTTGTAAACATAACCTTTCGTTTTCTTGGGATTCACAGATAGGCAGTTCCCCAAATGTTCCAACTTCAAGGACTTTTTGGGTTCTATCGCAGATTCATTCAGGGAAATTTCCCCCACAAAAAAACCAGTCTCCCCGTATGCTATCGGAATAGGTTTTGTTTTAAGGCGTGAAAGACTGTTAGAACCATGTTCCATAGTAAGGGTGAGACTCCCCCCTGCGGACAGCCTTTTTTTTCCCTACATTTACCGTCAGCATTTATTTTATTACTCGTTTAAAAGCATATTCAACCATCCATTTACGTTGGTGGGAATTTTAACAGAAGTGCGTCGATATTTTGGGAAAGGTGTTTTTTCAAACGCCCCCCTATGTCTTCGAAACCCGGCACCCTTTTAGTCCATTGATCTTTCGATTTTATTTGAGACTGCATAAGTCGTTCCCCTTGATCTGCCAGTAGTGTATGCATGTTTGTTTGGGGTAAGGGTTTTTGATAATCACTACATTCTGATATATCTTTTTAACCGTCCCTGATTTTCGGGAAATGATTAGCCTTCCCAGGTTTTATGAAACAACCTTCTTCTCTCCGGTTTTTGGGGGTATCGTAGGGGTGATCTAAAATCAACCCAGGCGGAAATAGTACCCCCATTCCCCCGAAGTAGGGCTGGGGAAGTCGTCCGGTCCCGGGATTTGGGGGAAGCCATTGATGGGCCAACGAGCCTTGTCTTCACAATAAATTTTTACTATTTCCCCGTTTTGGGATTTAACCCCTTCTCCACTCCACGTTCTGCGTCTGATTTTTTTTTTAAAACCCAAAAGGGAAAAACCCGACAGTTTATGCTTTCTTTAAGGGTTTGGGTTTTGTAGGAACCATCCTGTTTTTAAATTTTCCTATACTTTATATGGATCTTTTTTGGGTTTCTGGGGGCCCAGTTGGAAAAACTTCAATTTTCTCGGGGTAGAAATTCCAGGGGGTCTTTTTTTTGTTTTATGACTTTATAATTTCTTTGGAAGGGATCTTAATTCCCGTGCTCACGAGTTTGGTTGTTTAGCCTTGTTAAATTCCCATCCTTTTAAGGTGATCTAGGGGACCCCAAGGACCATCGTTCTTGACCAACCTCATGGGGCAGGCGCCTTTATAGGCCTTTTGCATTGGTTTTTGGATTGTATTGGGGTATATTTCCAAATCGTCGTGGAGGTGTTTTGTTTTGACATCCGCAGTTCCTTACCCTTCGGGTATTGTACCTTATCGTTTTTTGAGGATCCCGGATTAGTGTAGATGTTGTTACCAAAGTTTATTTATACGTTAACCAGCGGTGGTTTGACATTGAAGTTTGTCAAGGACAAGGAAGATACATCTAAACCAAAAAACTTTAGTACATTAAAGGTTTAAAAACGAAAATTTAAGAAAATTTTGGGGAAAAAAAGACATATGCAAAGCTACAAACCTTTAAAAAAAATTCACAAAATATAGGAACCCGAAAGAAAGATACCTTAGAAAACCAAAAAGTGTCAGCATACCCTGCAGAGACTACAAAAATATATCGGGAAACAAACAAAATAATTTCCACCAGAGTCCAAAAAACAAGAATAGCGTAAAGAAAAACAAACAAACAGCATTGTTCCAAACCACCAAGAGACTGGACACGCCATTAATTTTAAGACAAAAAAAAATTGCTAATAATAATCATAGAACACGATTATTAGAGAAGCAGTAAAAGAAAAAAAACAACCTGAAAAAGGAGACGATGAAAAAATCCTGACCATAGGGAAAAACTTTATTTAAAAAACAAAAAAGGGCCAAAACAACAAACCAATCCCCGGCAAGAGTCAAAAACCCCAAAAAATACAACCAATAAACCCGGGAACCAAGGTACAACCTGCCAAACCGTAAAAACACATCGAAGGATAAAAGGATCTTTTTTAATTTTAAATATATATATATATATATTATATAATATATATATATATATATATATAATATATATATATATAAAATTTAATATTATTATATTTATATATATATATATATAATATTTATATATTTTAATATATTTTTATATATAATATATATATTTTATATATATAATATATATATATATATATATATATATATATATATATATTTTTTATATATATATATATATTTATATTTTTTATATATATATTTTAAAAATATATATATATATATATATATATATATATATATATATATATATATATAATATATTTTAATATTAAAAAAAAAGGATCTAGTGATCGAGATGTATTTTTATTTCTTTTAAAAATGACGTCAACTTCCTTTTTCCAACACAGCTGTTTTTTTAAAAAAATAAAGTCACAGGTTAGGTTGGGGACAAATATTAAAACAAATTTGAGCAACTTTAGTTTTTAAAGAGCAGTGAACCCTTGGAATTTCCGTTAAATGATGGGATCCCAAAAAAATTTTTTTTTTTTTGCAAATGGACATTTTGGGCCCGTTTCAAAAAAATTAACCCCCCTTTTTACTATCAAAAGGGAACATAAACAGATTTGAGAAGATCGGTTTAAAAACCGGCTTTTAGATTTAGAATCAACCGATTCAATGGGGAGTTTTTGGTCGCGTAATAAAAGGCCGGGGCCACCTCGACAGTTTGATATAAAGACTTTCTAACCCCTTAATGTTTACGGAAATTCGATTTCACTGTTTTTAAATTGCAATGTTTTTTAACTTTAGGGAAATGGGGCCCTCCAAATTGAGCAGTTAAATTTGGGACAACACAACGTAAGGAATTTTCAACGGGGTTTCAAAGCACCCGATACTCCACCGCAAAAATGATCGTCAAATTTGTCATGTTAACTATCGTCTAATTAATCGCTAATATCTTGGGCAAAAAAAAGAAAAAAGCCTGAAGGGTTATACTTGTTCACTTGACCTTTTGGCCCCCAAATTTTTTCAAAATCCCCCCTGATTAATTCTCAGAAAAAAAAAAGACTTTTTCTTTTGTATTGGCACATATTCTTCGTTGCCTTTTGTAACCGCCTTTTAAAAGGCGAAGAAAAAACCCAATTTGTTTTTTTTTACCAGGTGTTTGAGTCTTGACAACGCCTTTTCCTTTTAGATCCCCGGGGCCATCCCGCCGTGGTCCATCTTTCGCTTTTTCGATTGTTCGCCTACTTGATCTCACTAGCCGCACATTTATGAACTCAAGGTTTTTTAAAAAAAATTTCCCTTCTTAAAAAACTGAATCATTATGTACACCAGCCCCTAGTAGGACCGTTCCTTTTTTATGACTTTGCAAATTAGCTTTTTTGTAACACCCCTGAATAAAAAACCTTTTTTTACAACGGTCCCCCACCTTTCACATGTTTAAAATATTAAATGTTTGGTAAAACTTTTGTCAAAATTGGTACCGATAATAATAAACGCCTTACCGGGAAAAAAAAACGCGGAAAAAATTACTTGACTTTTTTTTTACTAAAAAACAAAAGTAATTAATGACTTATTTTGAAAATGGTTAAAAGGTGATCCCTTTTTTGTTACGAAAAAAATTTTTTTTTTCCTAATCTTCCGAAGATTCTTCCTGGAACGGGCCAAACGGAAAAAAGTATCTTCCTTAAAACCAAAAATATTTAAAATTTCATTTTCAATTTTGTTAAATGGTTTAAAAAAAATTTAAAAAAAATAATAAAAAATATTTTATAACTGACGTAATTATGGTTTTCGGATATTCTAAACTTCAAAATTTTTTAAACAACGCCCTTTTCTAAAAAAAAGTTTGCGCCAACTTTGGGTTTTTTTTAAAAACCACTGTTTAAATATGATACCCATTTTTAATTTTAACATGTTTAACATTTCCGTCGCCGCCTACTCTTATTTTTAAAAAAGTTTTTATTAAAGCTATGCGCCGTCTTAAAGATTATCGTAATTCAAGGACTTTTAATATTATCCTCGTACTGGTAAATTCTTTAAAAAAAAATTTAAAAAATATTTTGTCAAATTTTTGTTTGGGATGTTTCTTTAGACATGTAATGACATTAAATGTACCCCTATAAAAATATTGAGTTCACCCTGATTTAAAAAATATATTTTATTTAACACTATGTTTTTTTTATCAGAAAGTTTAATAGGGATTTAGGACAAAAAATTGGGA
>JAHBCN010026127.1:0-10766 GCA_019359885.1 Listronotus oregonensis | reverse complement strand
TTAAACAATATGTATTTTAATTTTCAATAAAAATTATCGGTCTTAAATTATGTTTCAAAACATTAGCGGGGTTTTTAAAATTTTTTAAAAATTCCACCATTTACTTTAAGCACATGTCAGCTCTGTGGTGAACACCCTGTATTTCGGAAACCAAGGCCTTGCGGACCCATATTTGTATAGACTTTTATGTTTATTTTTGGGCCCCTAGTCTACCTGAAGTATTGACGTTTCCTCATGAATCACCCTGTATATTTATAATTATACATTCTAATCTTCTTAATATAGACAGAAAAAGCAATAAAAGGCAGCCAATCAAAATATTTATATCCCTGTAGGCGCAGCCTTCTTTTTTTTTACTCGCACTATCTCGAGTTCGTTAATAGACTACAAACACCTATCGCTTCGACTTTCTAATTTATTGTTTTTTATCTATGGCTTGCACGGCTTCTACTGCATTCCTGGGTACATTTCAGGGTACCGATCGACTCGAGGTCACTGAGAGAATCAGGTAGCAACAGGGAGAGTTACATTACTTGTTATTATCTATACTTTGCTTTAGCCAACCTTATAATAAAAAAAATGCGGTACAAAATTACAGTTTTACTTGTTAGTGGAAACCGTCTAATTTTGTGAGTTTCACATTTGATGAGAACAAAGATGTATCTTACACTGAAGTAATAAAGTGACGTAATCGAATTAAAGAACATTAATTGAACTAAAAAAATATATGTGCTAGGTCTATGTAGGTGCTATATACCTGGTAGGGCACTTGCCATTTCTCTATCTCCTATGTTGCTATAATTTGTATTATTTGACTGTAGCACCATGTTATCTCCCATTGCCCCGAGCCACGTGTGTATTAGTTTGTTTCATTTAATGAATAATTGATTTTAGATCGATTTTTAGATGGATCGGAGTTGGTATACTTACTTGTACTAAAAACATATTGTTATTAAAGAAATTTTTGGCCAAAATCACTTTTTTGGTTATTTTTTTAAATCTTTGTGACAACTCACGAAGGATTATTATATATGTATATTATATCCTACACATTATATATACATATATAAACCTAAGTACCAAAATACCGTGAGTGCCGTGTTTTTCGGTGTTTAACCCATTTCTTCCCAGTTGTTCCGTCAACGTTGTCCAAGCACTGAAACATGCATATGTTGCATTTCACAGCACCCTTTAGACAACGCGGTAGTGCCACCACGGACTTTATTTTAAATAACTACTACCTAAAAGTGTCTCTCCGGCTCTGGGAATCGAACCCGGATCGCCGGGGTGTCGAGCCGAAACTCCGACCACCACGCTACCGGAGAGCGTGGTGGTCGGAGCTTATATCTCCTTTATTACTTATTTTAATAAAAATGTGTATATAACTTTTTTTATAGAGCTTATTAAATCATGATTCTTGTTCAATACATTTTTTCGTAGCTTTTTTAGTTTTTGAGATATTTGCGTTTTTAGTTTAAATTTATATCGTTAATATCCCAAAAACTAATAGAGCTACAAAAAAATGCTAAACAAAAATTACATAGTTATATTAGGCCATTAATTAATTTAAGTTGTATACCTTTTTTCCCCAAAATTAATAGTTTTCGAGCTATAATGAAAAGACCGATTTTTCACGATTTTTTCTAGGTATGTGTGTGTGTGTGTGGTTGCGTTTTATGGCACTGGTAAAAAACCAAATAGCCAGCATTTAAAAAGGTAAAAAAAATGGAACTTGAACCCGCTGAGATGAGGCACCAGTGCAGCTTTAAATTGACTATTGTTCATAATAATATTTAAAAAATGTTTTATGCGTTCTCTTATTGGCCAAATTTTTTGCGGTGACATCCCGGACTATAAGAAGTCAGTTTATCTATAGGTATATAAAAATTTTGTTTTCAAATATGATATCCAAAGCATACATTACAATCCCTAAAAATCCTTTGTTTATCGGTGATTTAGGTGTTGATTAAATCTCTTCTTTCTGTTGTTTGCAAAGTAATGAAAAATTAATTAATTCCCAAATCTTAAAGTATCTGGAAAAACACAAGATTTTACATGATAGACAGCATGTATCCACAGCTGATCTTCTTTCCTTTGTCTCACACAACTGGAACAAGTCCCTTGAGTTTCTTGGTGAATCCCAGATCGTTGCTCTCGACATATCCAAAGCTTTCGATCAGGTCTGGCATGAGGGCTTCTTAACAAACTTCCTTCTTACGGTCTTTCACCTAAGCTTTGCTCTTGGCTCCCCAGTTTCATTTCTAATCGACGTATATCAGTTACTGTAGATGGTCATTCTTCCAGCTTTAACCAAATTAGTGTTAGGGGGCCCCAGAGCTCAGGGCTGGCACCCACGCTATTTCTTCTACACATTTACGATCTTCTCTCTATCACAATTAATCCCATTCATAGTTTTGCTGCCGATAGTACCCTCCACTCTAGTATTCAATTTCTTTAGTCACCATGTAATTCTGATTTGAAAAACAAGCGCAGGTCAATGCAGGTATCTCTTTCACAAGACCTTAAACTTATCTTGGATTGGGGCGCCAAAAATCTTGTTCAGTTACATATGAACGGCCAAGTTCTGCAGAACAAAGAGTCGTTTAATCTTGTCGGCGTTACTTTGAGAATAATCTCAACTGGCACAAACACATCACATCCATAGCCTCGGCAGCTTTAAAAAAGCTTGGATTCCTTTTTTAAGCCAAAAAGTATTTCTCTTCTTCCGATCTGTATACTTTGTATGTATCCCAAATCAGACCCTCTTTAGAATATTGTTTTCAGGTCTGGGGAATGGCGTCCCCTACAACACTTAGCATTCTGGACTCCATACAAAGAAAAGCCGTTCTTTAATGATCCCACGCTCACAGAAAGGCTTCCTCTTCTTGCCCACCGTCGAACTGTAGGGGATCCGTCGATCTTCTATAGGTATTTTCACGGCTTCTGCTCAGAGGAGTTGGCCAGTATAATTTCTTCTCTGAGAGCTCCAAACAAAGCAACACGTAGTGCAACTTTTATGCATCCTTGATACGGTACGTTAGTACTTAGGCATCAGCCTTCGTGGACTGTCCCAAAATAAAAAAGAAAAAAGTCACCCTGTATAAAGGATTTTTTAAACGTTTGCATTATACTTCCCTAATTCCAATATCTTTACTTATTAAGCTTGTATTGTACGCTTTTGCAGAATATTTTCCCTATTATTTGATCCGGAATATTCGAGGACTGCGAAGAAAAGTCGTGTTATTAAATATTTCGAATATTTCCGTTGAGGGTGATTCGCTTTTACTTTCATATTTTTGATAGAGTTATGAAAATCGGAGATTTTGATAATAAAACCCTCAAATAAAATTTTGTTTAAGAGGATGTTTCCTTCCACAAACGATAAACCAATCAGAAAACTCACATGTTTATTTTCTTTAAAAACCTTTAAGTTATTTTCTATTTGAGTTTTTTAAAGATAAATAACAATTTTAAAATTATACCTGCCGAATTATACCTGACAAAGGATACGTGAGAATCAACGACTCAACGTTTAAAGCTATGATTTTATCAAATAAAAATTGTCTTGTTTTATTAGAAAATTGATTTTGGTCAAACCAAAGTAACAAACAAAGACAAACCGATGGCGTTTTATCTAAAGTCCCACTTAATTCTGATCTGGATTTAAACTTATTACAAATAGTCACAAATTCATATAATTTTTTTGTCTATGCTTTTTTTTAATCAAGGTATTTGCAACAAAAAAAGGTAGCTAGAGACTAAGGGGTAACAGGAAGCTGGTTGGTAATATTATAAAGATATAAACTCTTATACAAAATTATTTTTTGTGTTTCACCTTTTTCTAATTATTGGCCTACATAGAAAGTTTAAATTCATGCAGTACTTTTAAACAACTCTATATTAATTTTTCATATTATTACATGACTCCCAATTACATAATGTCATTACTTTATTCACATAAAATTTTAATTCAACGAAAAACTTAATGTTTAAAATATAATGATTATTTTTCCCTAACAAAACGGCAATGTTGGGTAGCTTCGGGCAGATAAAAATAAAATATTCCAATAAAAGTCGGCAAAAAGTATTCAAACAAAGCAGATCTGGACGTCTATAGTAAAACTACAATTGTCTTTGACGGTATAAACGTTTCGGACTGTTTAAGTCAATTCTATTGTTTTGCTTGATTGACAGGATATGAATTCAGACTGTTAAATATTTGTACCTTATTTAACTCGGCTGGATTTTGAGGTTAGGAATTTAAATTTTTGTGTATTGTGCAAGGACAAACAACGAGACGAGTAACTGGTCCTTTAAATGTGTCCATTGCTTTTTATCTCTTTTTGATTTACATAACTTCCTATTTGTATGTCTTTGTCACTCATCAGGGCAACCGGTCGTAGATGGAGCAGTCATCGCTTTTTTCGTGGCTGCCAAGTTGATTACAGATTCTCTATTTAAGCTTTGCGCAGATTTTTGGTCTTTTTTTGACACACGCGAGATTAAGAGACAGAAGATACATCTGAATAAAAAAATGTTAACTTGACAACGTTGCTTCAGGAAAGTGACGGCCATCGATCGATTTTGTGTTTAACATTTTTGTAAATGACCGTTTTGTTTGAGTGAGCTGTTTATGGTTTTTTGTGATTTATTGTGCGATTTTAATAGTTTTCCATCCAAATTATTTTTACTTTGACTTTGATTGTTGACTTTTATTGGTGATTAGTGTATATATTTGATTTGTGCTTTTTAACAAACAATTTAAGGTAACAGTAAAGGAGTTCTGTGAGAAGTGTAAATCTGCAAGAATAATTTCTCAATTATGTTCTAGACTATTGATAGCCCTTGTTATTCACCCTATTTTTAAAAGCCAATATGGAAGCTATTACGTGACTTGTTTGTGGTGCTAAAGAGCATAAGGTCTCAAAGATGCACTCATTTCCTGCAAATCTAGAGAAGTATGATAAATAAAAGCTTTCTTACATATTTACATGAGGGCTTTTCGAAAACGGTGATCAGATAAACCCTATTGATAAGATTACTAATCTTAACTTTTGGAAAGTAAAACATATAAAAAATCAAATTGAAGATGCTTATACATATATTACATTCGAAAATGAATTTTGGGGACAGTTATAATATTCCTCTTCTCTTGATGCAGGAGGTTAATATTTATTCACAATGTAACCGTTATCAGCTGATAATCTCTTTGATCTAAGATTCTTGTTTCCAAAAAGCCCTGAGGAAACTAGATACATTTATTTTTAGAATATCATTTTTTTTAAATTCTTATTTATTTTACTGGATACACAATTATCTAGGAAGGTAATTAATTATCCGTTTTGAGAAATATTATTTATTTTATTAATAGTATTGGTAATCATTACATATGCATCTGCATTCCTTTAAATTTTTTTAATTATTAATAAACATTCCTTGGTACTCATTGCATTTTCTTTTTTTTTTCTAGATCTAGAATTTGGCAAGAAAAATTGAGATTCAAGTGTTCAGGCGAATCCTTGAAAAACAAAAGAATATGTCGTAGGCACTTTGCCAGAGAGGCATATTTGGATTTAATATCCTATAAGCTCCGAAGAGATGCTGTTTCCATGTCCTTTGAAGACACTCCATCTACATCGCAAACACATTTAAATATACAGCAATTAGTTGGATTCATGGGCAGAATCATTATCCTTATGCTTTATCATATTGTATGTGTGTGGGCTTAATTGTAAATATACTACATTTTTATTGTTGTTTTTTCTAATGTTTAGGTAATGTTAATTTGTAAATTAATTTAACTGTTAATAAAGAATACTATTATTATTTGTCATAATTTGAACTTACGCCACTTTTTT
Source organism: Listronotus oregonensis (assembly GCA_019359885.1). Taxonomy (NCBI): domain Eukaryota; kingdom Metazoa; phylum Arthropoda; class Insecta; order Coleoptera; family Curculionidae; genus Listronotus; species Listronotus oregonensis. The sequence goes on along the minus strand of JAHBCN010026127.1, from coordinate 4,908 downwards.
TTGTTTCATTTATGAAAAAATGGCTGTCTCAGAAATAATAATCAAAAGCAGCATCCGAGCACTAAAATAAATTATTTGTTGGTTCCATTTAATCAGTTACAACTAATAATGATTATCTTTATGTGTAAATTTGATGAATTATGACTACATGTATTTTTTTCCTTATATTTAATTTCATTGTCTGTAAAAAATGTATGGAAAACCAAATAAATGTAGTAGTAGTTTTTTCATTGAACCTCTGAGGATGTGGGTAAAGATCGACCATTTTTCCCATTATAATCGTGAAAATTGAAAGTCGCGGTTTAGGTAATATTATTATATTTATATTAAGTTTAAGTATCTGTATTTACATTTACAATAAATCGATAAAAAAAAATAAAATAGCAAGTATCAAGAAAAACTTTCAAATGACAGGTTTATTTAATTCATAATTTTAGGCGTTTTTTAAATCTTATTTTGCAAAATTTGCTTATGCAATTTGTACTTCACAATAATAAATATTAATTAAGTATTTTTAATACTGGAACAAGTAAACTTAAAAATACTTATTATCGGTAATTTATTTTGGCGCATCAAGTGTCTAAATAAATTAATCGAATTTAAAAGAGGGCACTAAAAATGAATAAAAAGTAAACGTGCTAAGTTTGAAGGATTTTTTCTCGATACTATATATTTTGTTATCAATTTATTATAGAAATATACTTCAACTTAATATAAATGTAAAAAAATGGCCTAAATCGAAACTTAAAATTTTCTCGATTTGGAAGGGTAAAAAATGGTTGATCTTTACCCACCTCCTTTTAATAAAACAAGGAAAATAATAGAATTAGTAATTTGAATTTCGCGGGCAATGCCGAGGATCCGCCTCGGGCGCCATCTGCTTTCGCTTTCCTTGGAGATAGACAAAGAAAGCATAACAGCTATCTCTCTCTCGGATAATTTTTTTTTTTTTAATTTATATAGATAATCTGTGATTTATTTACGTTTAGTTGCTCGTCTCGTTGTTTGTCTCTGTATTGTGTTTGTTGCTATTTGTTTTGAGCTTTTCTCCCAATTCGTTTTGTGGAGAGTAAATAATAAGTACCGAAAGTAGTGAAAAAATTTGCCAAAAAATATATTTAAAAGTTTAAAGCCGCAAAAGATCATATATTTTACGTCAAAATTGATCTTTTTTTAACACTTTTAGAAAAACATCCCTTGAGAGGTTAAAATGGGAATGAAATTTATACACTAGTCACGAAATCCCGAACACTACTTTGACCTATAAAGATGAAATCTGGCAGGGAGGTAGATTATGAGTAGGAAAAGTCAGCTAAAAAATTAATTTAAGGAATACTCCCCTAAAGGGGTAGAATGGGGGGTGAAAATTTAAATGAAACTTTGTCATTTATGGACTTAAAAGTACAAATATTGGTGTGTAGGCTATTAATTGTGATTAAAGACGATAGGTTTATACATTTTTGGAATTACATCCCTTGGGGTGTTAAAATTGACATAAAAGCTTCATTTCTAAAGACGTAAATATGGAAGTTGGTAATTTGGCTTCTGATTACCCAGAAAAATAAAAAGTGGTGTTTTTTTGGAACTTCATCCCCTTAGAAGTTAAAAGGGGGGATAAAAGTTTGTATAAAAAGTTCGTCATTTCTGGACTTAGAACTGCAGAAATATAACTTCTCTTTATTTGTAAATATTTTACGAAAACAAATTATTTAAATGTCAGTAGCTTCGGAGATTGTTTACTAAAACTTATTACGTACTAATTTATTCACAAACGCTCTTTATATTGAAATATGATAATAAATGAAATACGATTAAATTAAAAATGCTCAAAAGCAAGACGCGCGCTACGCCGCAAAGTGTGTGACAGAAGACGAAGAGCGAGAAGCGTGATGTGATGTGACGTGACGAAGGCGGAGGGAAGAGCCATCCTCTGGCGAGAACGTGAAAAACACCCAAAATCGTGTAGTCCACGCGGGCGAAAAGCTAGTAGTTATATTTAAAAATGAGGCAATAAATTTTACTTAGTCATTTTATAAAAATTTTCATTTAAGGCCAATCCTCATTAATGTAAAAATCTTTTAATTAAAATTCGATATTTGATAAAAATGACATTTGTAGCCGGCAGTTAAATAAGTTTCACTGTATACTGTATACCTGTAATAATTTCGTCCTAAATCAAACAAATTAGCCTATCGAATGACAATTTTAATTTCTTTATTAATAAAATTTAAGCAAATTGAAAACCAATCGGAAAACCATAATATGCGTTTCCATCATAATGAATTTTCAATTCAAAATGCAGATACTACACACAAAAATTAATATTAAGAATAGAAATTTTCCACAAAGTGTCGACTTTTTTGGCGGCCACTGTATACTATTCTATACACTCCACACCAATAATTACGCATTAAAACGAAAACAAAACTTACGCCGCACCACCAATAACAGCAAAGCAAATTAGAAACGTACACGAATACATGTGCGAACACAACATAAACCCAAAAACTAAATATATGTCGAATGATATTCCGAATATGAAGATCTTTCGGAATACGAATATTCGAACATTAAAATTACCCGAAAATGCCCATTACTAATAACTGAAAACTATTCTTAAAAACTACGACTTATATACTATCCGTTGTTCGGTTGTTCACCGAAGCACCAATTTTTCACGGTTTAGTAGCGGCTACCAGATATTCGGAATGTCGACACTAGGTTTTCTAAATATATTTTGGTTGTTTGCAATTATTACAGCTTCTTTAAATTTCCTTTTTTTTCCAGTGAGTTTTTTATGAATAATTTTTGCTTCCATTGTATGCGGTGTTGTTTTGACTATTCGTGTTCGGCAATCCCTCATTTCACCTCGTTCCGTATGTTTTTTGTGTTCTTTAACTCTAATTTCGAGTAGTCTTTTTGTTGCCACGATATATACCTCGCCATATTCACAGGGAATTTGGTAGATACAGTCATTTTTTGAAACATTGTTGTCCGATCTCGTCTTAGTAAGAATACTTCTTAGAATGGTTGGGGATTTAAATGCTGTTTTGTCTATTTAGTATCTACCAAATTCCCTGTGAATGTGGCGAGGTAATACATCGTAGAAACCAAAAGACTACTCGAAATTAGAGTCAAAGAGCACAAAAAACATACGGAACGAGGTGAAACGTTGAAATCAGGAATTGCCGAACACGCATGGTCAAAACAACACCGCATACAATGGTCGGACGCAAAAATTTTTCATAAAGAAACCCACTGGAAGAAAAGAAAATTTAAAGAAGCTGTAATAATTGCAAACAACCAAAATATATTTAGCAAACTCAGTGCCGACATTTCGAATATCTGGCAGCCGCTACTGAACCGTAAAAAATCGGTATATAAGTCGTAGTTTTTAAGAATAGTTTTTAGGTACCATTTGTAAACGGTTGGAGGTACATCACCAACCGAAACATTGTGTCTCAATTAACAAATAAACACTATGAAAGTCCAAGATTTTAGTGTTATTGAAACCATAACATTGTCTAACACTTTCAAAGAAACGTATGTTGTTGTAGTTAACAATCCTTTAAAACAACACGAATTTGCGCTGTAAAACATGCTACAAAATGGTGACCCGAACAACAACTCAAGAATTGTTGCTTAAATTTGACTGCAATATTGTGTGAAAAGGCCCAATCAATTAATAATTATATTACAAAGTTAGTTTCCGTAAGGATTTCGAAGTTTGTTCATGGCGTAAACACACCGCGAACATTTACGAACTGATTAAAAGGGCTTTAATAGTTAGAACCTTATGTGGGTTCAGTGGCATTTGTAACAAACATCTATTAAGAATTTATTCGTCAATATTGGTTGAGTGGCTTGGGAACAATACCAATAATTAATGTAATATGGGTTGTTTACAGTTGAGAATTAAATGACTCTACGGGTAAAAAGTTCAGGTCATTTTCACGATTTTTAGATGAATTAGGATACATTTTTCGCAAATTTTTACATATTTAAAACAAGTAGTGTTGTAAATGAGAATATTTTCAGTGGAAATATTGAAAATTTTGGAAAAATCAAGAAAAAAATAAGAATGCGTTTTAAACCATTAAAACAAAGATTTCTATATATTTCCTATACTTTTGTGCAGTACAAATGAACCGGTAGAAAAATTTTTTGCTAAATATTATCCACTGACCTCAATATGGACCGGTAAAGGGTATCAGATGCGCGGTTCAAAAGTGAGATTTTATAAGCGAAAAAATGTGTCCGTGCGCCGTGACTCTAGTCATCTCTTAGGGTCCTTAATCATGCGGAACTGACTAGCAGATCGATTTTATTTACAAATTCGTCGCCGGCCAGTTCCGTACTTCGTCAATTGATGACTTAAACAAAATATATATTACACTGGTTAAAAAAAACCATGGTTACTGGTTTTTTGAACCAGTGAAACACATTGGTTTGTTTAGATGTTGTTCTTAATCAAAAATAAACATATTATCCATTGTCAGCTCCTTAAATTCCTTTAGTTCTTCTGAATGTTACAGCTATGGAAAGCCACGATTTTTTATACTGGTTCACAACTGATGCGTTGTAGTTAATAATACTAAAAAATGGCGAATACGACTGAACATGACTCTTGTGGCTTATCTAAGAATTAACGTTTTGTTTCATCAATGTAACACAATTTATAATTGAAAAAAAAAACACTAAATTATTTATTTCGGATTAAAAAAAAGTGAACAAAAAATGTATTGCATTAATTTAACAAGTCAGAAGTATGATTACAACATAAAACATATTTCCTTGGAGCATATACCTATTAGAGGCACTCTTGTCGCGTAAAAAACGATCATTTGTGCAAGAAAAAAGAATAGCGGTATAACCTTTTTCTCCTTCCATCGTGCTTATTGGTCGGTG
>JAHBCN010026126.1:0-10823 GCA_019359885.1 Listronotus oregonensis | reverse complement strand
TTTTTTTAGTTATCACCAAAAAAACGGTTAAAGATAATCATTAAACAAAACGTTTTTATCAATTAACAAATAATGATAATGGAAGCCCAAGATTTTAGTGTTATTGGGTTGTTAGTATTTAAAAATTAGAACCGTCTTACAAAATATTTAAAAACTTAATATTGAATAAAGTTTTTGTGTGTGTTTAACGAAAAAGATCCAATTGTTATTCTCAAAAACGGGGTATTATAAAACTTTGGAGCTGTAATAAGCTCCAAATTACGTTTTTCGTTGGATGGACATTTTTCCCAAAAAAAAAAATTGTTTGACATGCGAACGAATGGGTCAATTAAAGATTGCTGAACAAACTCAAAATGGGGTGGCAGTTTTTGGGGTTCCAAATTACCCCAACTTTCGATGGTCCTAACCTAAACCCAGGTTTTAAGATTTCCTTATAAATGTGACGTTAATTAATAATAGATTCGATTCATAATGTTTGTTTGGTCTCGCCTACACTTATAAAATTTTAAACTGATATTTTACAATATATTAAGTGAGTCACCACATATTAAGAAAATACATCTGTGACCGTATTACTCCCAGTATTTTGTAACGTGGCATTTTAATCGCTTTTTTATTGATATTTTGCAATCAGTGTCTAAATAAGTCAATATATCAATATTTGTAGGTAACATAAATCATATTGAGAAAGGGTTTTTTTTATGAAGTCTTTATTACTCGAACTGATAAAGCATGCCAGAAATTTTAGCTGGTTGATTGGCAGGGTGTACGGTTATAAATGTAACCCCCAAACCCTTTTTTAATTTGACGTTTAAAAAATGTTTAAAAATTTAATGTTTTAAAATATTTTTAAAAATCTTCCTTATACTTGTACCGGGTGTTCCACTAAGAGAGGTAGTCGGCTACATCTCAGAAACTACTAATAGTATAACTTTCGGGAAAAATTTTTTTAGATAAAAGTGACCAAGAGAAATTGCTGGAAATTATTTTCAAGTCTGTGGGATGGCCGCTAGGGGGCGTAAGGGTAACATCAAAACATAAAAATATACATTTCTCAAAAAAATATCAAAAAAAGTGTATCAATAAGTGGTACTATTTTATTCTTTATTGTTTTCTAAACAAAGAAGTTTCGGGTTTAATTTTTGTCGTTCTAAATTAAAGTGGGGGGGGAAAGGGTTTAAAGTTTAATTTAAAAAGTGCTAATAACTTCTTTGCTTTAACCGAATTAAAAACTTGGTCTCGTTTAGAAGAGCATTTGGATTATTTTCAGGTGTATAAACTAGTACATTTTTCTCACAAAGGCCGCTAGAGGGGGTCAAGGTAAAACTAATTTTTTTTATAAAAATTTTTTTAAAATTTTAAATATAGGGTTTTTCAAATAAGGGGGCGTTTACAGTGTGTGGCGGCCATTTGGTTTTTGCGGCGTTTGTCAAATCAATTGTTTATTATTCAATTACTGATGCCAAAAAAAATGGCAAATTACACACTGGGCAGCACGTTCAAATGATAAAAATTTTTTATCAAAATGAGTGCTCGTTAGTGAAAAAAAACGCGCGTTGCGCCCATTTTACGGTAGATGTGTGGCCCCTTTAAAGTCGACTTTACAACGTTTGGGGCCCCAAAATTGGACGACCGGTTCGGTAAACAAGCAACCAACACCCGTACGCCAGAGGAACTCCAGATCCGCCGAAAACATTGTGCTGTCTGTGAAAGTGTGCATGAAAACCCCAGGGGTGATTCCCCATGCACAAGAACGCGGTCTTTCGCCAACTTCCACTTGGCGTATTTTTCATCGGACTTGGGCCTACACCCGTACAAAATCCAACTGACCCAGGAGCTTAAAATTTATGACCAAAGGGAACGCCGTTTGTTTGCTGAAGGGGCCGGGAACGTTTTGGGAAAAGGACCCCCATTTTGACCGAAAAAACAGCTTTGGGGGAACGCATTTTTGGGGAACGGCTATGTCAACAAACAAAATTGCCGTATATGGGACGAAGCTAATCCACACGAGGTTCACCAGGTGGCAATGCATCCAAAAGTTACTGTATGGTGCGGATTTTTGGGGTGGCGGCGTTATTTTTTACTTCTTCCAAAAAACGTGGGTGAGGACAGTCAACGGCGAGCGCTACAGAGCAATGTTAACCAATTTTCGGTCCACTTAAACGATATGGACGTCGACAACATGTGGTTCCAACAGGACGGCGCCGGCCATACAGCAAACGAAACATTGGGGATTTTTTTGCACGATTTAGAGGTCGAGTAATCTCTTGAAGAGGTGACGTGAATTGGCCACCAAGGTCGTGCGATTTGACCCCGTTAGACTTTTTCGTTTTGAAGTCGCAAGTCTACGCCAATAGACCACAATCGACTGAAGCCCTGAAAGCAAACATAACCCATGCTATCGGGGAAATTCAGCCGGATCTATGCGGCAGAGAAGAAAATTGGACCTCTCGGATCCGGTCACCGTTCGAAGCCGCGGAAACATTTGAATGATGTTATATTCCATACATAATGGCATAAATGGACCTTTCAAATAAATAAAGATTTTTTTTAAAAACCCTTTACACACAGCTTGTTTTATTCCTTTAACATCCCCCCGCCCTTATTGGAAAACCCTTTACAATGATATTATATACCCTTTTACATATTTAGATATAGAAAAAAATCCCAACAAAACGGCAAAAACCGAATTTAATATCTCTTTCAAACCGAATATATTAGCAAAAATATAAATACGACATAGAGACGTAACGCATTTAACGACACAATGATTTCTACTGGGCCGATTTCTTTAGGTAAAAATTAAATTTATAAATTTTTACAAAATCCAATACATACTGTGATTTTTATAATTTTTAACCCATTTAACGATATTAGACAACATTAGATAATTACCAACCTATAACTGTAATAATCATCGAGCGTGGTCCTTATCAAGTTAGCTTTGAAAACAAAAAGGATGCTGAAATGTCAAAAATCCAAAAAATTTTATTTTAAAATATTACTTTTAGTTTTGTGCTATTGTGTTGTTTAAAATGCCTTTGTTGCTTGAGGATTAAACCTACATAAGCAAAAACTTTGATGACATTTTCCTCAGTTATACGTCGTCTGCGGTGTAAGGAGCAAAAACACTTCCGTGGTACGAAAGCGATTTGCTAAACAAGTGAAACATTCTGCTGCCGCTGCCGTACCGGCCTCTCTGAGGATATCTCAATACATACAGTTGCAGCTATTGTCGCATTTGCACTCAAAATAAATAGCAATAATATCAACTGCTTCTTCAAGCAACAAAGGCATTTTTGAAAAACACAATAGCACAGCACTAAAAATAATATTTTGAAATAAAAATTGTTGTATTTTTGACATTTTAGCATCCTTTTATTTTCAAAGCTAACTTGATAAGGACCACGCTCGATGGATTATTACAGGTATAGGTTGGTAATTATCTAATGTCTAAATAGTTAAATGGGTTAAAAAATAAAATTGAAGTATGTCATTAGATTTTGTAAAAATTTATAAATTTTATTTTTACCTAAATAAATTGGCCTAGTAGAAAACATCTTGTCCTTAAATGCGTTACGTCTCTATGTCGTATTTATATTTTTGCTAATATATTCGGTTTGAAAAGAGATATCAAATTGCGGTTTTCGCCGTTTTGTTAGGATTTTTTTTTCTCCATCTAAATATGTAAAAAGATATATATTATTGTATTTAAATTTTTCAAAAAAATCGTAAAATAGGTTAGTTTTTACCTTGACGCCCTCTAGCGGCGTTTGTGAGATAAGTGTAGCTATAGTTTATACACCTGAAAATAATGATTAAAATGCTCTTCTAAACGAGACCAAGTTCACTAAATTCGGTTAAAGCAATCCGGAGTTATTAGCACTTTTCTAAATTAAACTTTAACCTTCCCCCACCACTTTATTTTAGAACTGACAAAAATTACACCTAACGCTTCTTTGTTTAGAAAACAATATATATTAAAATAGTATCATTTATTAATACACTATATTTAATATTTTTTTCAGAAATGTATATTTTTATGTTTTGACGTTACCCTTACGCCCTCTAGCGGTCATCCCACAGACTTGAAAATAATTTCCAGCAATTTCTCTTGGTCACTTTTATCTAAAAAATTTTTTCCCGAAAGTTATACTATTAGTAGTTTCTGAGATATAGCCGACTACCTCTCTTAGTGGAACACCCGGTACATGGTATTTTAAAAAGTCTGGACGTGATCCTATTATCTTATTTTAAATGAGTCCCCTATTTTTTTATTTGAAATTTGCATTCTCCTTGGAATTCTAAACTTTTTTCATGTAGCATATCCTATGTCTGATTTTAATAGTTACATCACAAAATGAAAAAAATCGTAAGCTTTATCATTATCACCCGATATCGGTATGTTGTTGATTTCATTAATTAGCCATAAAATTTGACATATCTGACAAAAAATATATTTAGTGCAAATTTAGTTACTAACAAATTTATTTACTACTACTTCGCAGCCATACACACGCCTATATTTCCTTTGAGCCCTTTTTTAATTTTAAGTATTCTTAACATAAAATTTATAAATGTCTTTCCTTTCTTGTTCAGAATAACCCATAGTTAATTAATATTTTATTAAATAATTATGTCAATGTGCAAGAAAGTCATTTAACGAATATTTCAATTTCATGGCTTATTAATAAAATAAATAATGATAAGGCTTATAGAATTTAGCATTTTGCGACGTAACCATTAAAGTCAGACAGGGTATGCTACATAAAATATGTTTAGATTTCAAGGAGAATGGAAATCTCAAATAAAAAAAATAGGGGACTCATTTAAAATAAGATAATAGGACCACGTCCAGACTTTGTGAAACACCTTGTATAGGTGAAAGAAAGTTTTTTAAAAAATGTATTTTGAACCACTTAACTTTTATAATAAACTTGTTTTTTCTAAACGTCAAATAAAAAAGTTAATTGGAGGGTTAATATCCGGACACCCTGTACATTGGATCAGTTTTGTAATACTGTTGTTTATAAAGTATTATATGCATTACAGTTATTATTTTTCATTATTTCGCATTAACTTCCAAGTTTTCTCTTCGTCAGGAGTTTTTTCAAAGCAATAATCCAATTTTTTTTGATGTCTTTGAATATCAAGAATAAAGAAAGGTCATCATTCTGAGCTTCACTCCAATATTGAAGTCTTTCTTTTGTAACAGTTCAATAATTTTTTTTAAAAATAACGCTTGATTTTGAAATACACACATTTACGAAATCACCGGTAAACGATTGCAATTCGGTATATTCACGTTTTTTGGAAAACCTATAAAATGATAGCACATTTGGGTGTTGCTCCATCCGCGGGACATAGGGAATCCCATGTAAATTTTGGCTCCCTAATAATTTTAGAAGAAAATATTATTAGCATTTTTTAAAGAGCACGAAAAGTTGTACCCAGTGTACAAATTTCAGCTCTTCTCAGTTCGCCAGCTAAGAGATAAATGCTAAAATAAGTTACGAATCTCCATCTTCTTACGCGCCCTGTATTTATGAGAAGTTTATAATAAAATACCAGAAAAATTATTTAACCTCTTACTCTCAAGTTGTCAGAGCAATGTCACATCATTTTTAAATATTGAACTACTCAAATCAAGAAAAATCACTATTATAAAATGGTTTTATCAAGGAAATAGTTATCGAAGAGTAGCGGACATGTTTGGAGCATATTTTCCCATTAGGCCAATACCAAGTAAATCGACAATAGAACGGACGATAAAAAATTTGAAACTACAGGCACAGTAATCAATAATTGCAAATGTGAAGAAAATCGACGTGAAGGATTTAGACGTGATACTTTGTGTAGAGGAGGCCGAAGGAAACATTAGCACGAGACAACTGGAGGGCATTACTGGACAAGACCACACCACAATATCTCGAATTTTAAAAAGATGTAAATACCACGCTTACAAGTACGAAAGACACCAAGAATTAAGAGACGGAGACGAAATACGACGACAGGGATTTTGCTTTGGGATGATGGAGAGGACAAACACTGACAGAGGTTTTTTACAAAATATTTGCTTTACTGACGAATGCACTTTTACATTGAACAACGAACCCAACATTCAAAATGGCCGGTACTGGAGTAACGAAAACCAAAATCGATTTGTTGAGACAAGGACTCAATATCCACAAAAAATTAATGTTTTGGCGGGAATTTTCGGCCACCATATCCTTGGACCATTTTTCCTTGGCCGAAATTTGAATGCGGAGTACTTTCTGGAACTTTTAGAGGAACAAATTTTGCCTGCTTTGAACAACCTTGCTCGTGAAAATCAAGAGATTTGGTATCAAATGGATGACTGCCCAGCACACAGTACCAGAGCTGTGCGCGAATACTTGAACAACGCATTTAATAACGACATCATAGGCCCGAACCACGCAATATCTTGGCCAGCCAGGTCTCCGGATATTTCGCCAAACGATTTTTTTCTATGGGGACATTTAAAAACTAAGCTTTATACCAATAAAAAATATGAAAATTTAGACCAGCTAAGGAATGCTATTTCCGTTGAATGTGCCAGAACATCGATGTACCAACTAGCCAACGTAAGAAATGAGTTTTATAATCGTTTGGGTTATTGTCTGGCAGAGTTAATGGAGGAATATTTGAGCATTTGATTAAATCCTGATATATATTTTCGTCATAAATTGATTTCTAAATGTAGACAAATTTGTTTTATTGTCTTGCGTAACTGTGAGTGCATGTGTTGGAATTAGCTGTAAACTAAAATGAAATGCGAGGATTCTTTTTGAAATTCACGTATAAAATTGTTTAGATTTGGCAATGACATTATAAATTAATGATCTAAATTGTCACTGATAAATCGATATGGTGTTTTTATTATTGATTTCTAGAGTACAGGGTGCATAATGAGATACTACGTTGCAGAAGTATTTAAGCAGTTTACTCTTTACTATTACACTTTATTATTTTCAATTTTTGGGGGGAACTATTGTGTTTTTCAATAAATCCTAGTAGCATTTTTCAAAAAAATTAGGGGAGCCAATATTTGACTACTTCAAAATTTACTTTTTGGGATTGCCTATGTCCCGCTCGGCGGAGCAACACCCGGTATAAATCGTATAGTAACCTAAAAAAAAAATTAAAACACAAATTTCAAGAAAAACCCGCCCTTTAAAATTCAAACGCCAAGAATTGACGCCGAACAAGCTTTCCAAGGTCACTGCTGTCTGACGTCACATCGCATTAAAAAAATAAAGCGTTATTCGTGTTTCTAATATATTTCACCTTTAAGCGAGGTTTTAAATTTTTTTACGGAATTTTTAAGTGGGTACAGTCGAAAAAAATTGAGTTGTTTTTAATATGTACAGGGTTTTCCCGGGATAATTGCGCACCCCCTTTTAAAAACTTTATTTTTATAGATAGAAAAAATTTTTATGAAAGTTGCAGGATTTTTCATGAAGATTTTCATGGTGTAAGATAGAAAAAAAAATGATGATCGGAAAATTAACAAATCACTATCAACTTCCCTTTTTTTAAATGGAACACCCTGTATATGATTGAAAATTCAAATTCTGCTAATCTTCCTCTTTTTTTTAAAAATTATATATATATATATATATATATATATATATATATATATATATATATATATATATATATATATATATATATATATATCTATATATACAGTTTTCCACGGATAAGGTGTTGGGAAAAGAGAAAACTTAAAATGATACAAGAGTAAAGTGCATTTATTCGAGAAGATATGGAAATAAGTCACTAGGAAAAATTGTTCAAAATTAAGAGGATTCCCCCTACCAATTTTCGAAAAAAAACGGGCCCATCATTTATTAGAGGTGTACGATAAACAATTTGTTTCAATCGGCCCCATAAGAAAAAATCCATTATAATTAAATCTGGACTCCAGGAGGCCACTGGGCTGGTCCTTGTCTCCCAATCCAGGGGGTCTGGGAAAAGCATGGCCCAACCATTGTCTAACCGTTGCCGCATAATGTGCTGGGCATCCATCTTGTTGGAAATAAAAATGAACAAGGGAGTCTAATGGGAAAATTTTAACCCCCCGTCAAGAAAATTTCTTAACATAGCTATGTAACTATTCGCATTAAAGGGGTTGTCAAAGAAGAATGGCCCTATTATTCCGTAATAAGAAATGGGCACCACACATTTACTTTGACACAGTACTGACGCCTTTCCCTGGTATTCGGGAAAAAGCGGGGTTAGAGTCACCCCCAATATCGTGCATGTTGCGAAGCCACAACACCATTGGTCGGGTTGGGTTCATCAGAAAAAATTATTTTCTTTTTGAAAATCTCTTTCCATACTGCCAACCCACAAACAGAAATCCAAACGTTTTTTTCCTCAAAGCCGATTTCCAAAACATGATTAAAAACCGGCTTGTATGGGTGTATCTTGTTGTGTTTTAATATCTCCTGAAATAATTTTTAACAAATTGGGGATTTTGAGCTCTTTTTTTTAATTAAAAAATATTAAAATTTAAATTTTAAAATTTTAAATATTATTTTAAAATATATATATACAGTATGTCCACGGATAAGGTGTTGAAGAGAGAAAACTTTTTTATTTTTGATTTTATGAAAAAGCTCCTTAAAAAAAATTTGCTACTTCTAAAATAAGAGGGATGAAACATTTAACATTTTTTTCCGGGGGAAAATTAAAAAAATTTAAAAATGATAAAAGGAAAAATATTTAGAAGATATGGAAATAAGTCCTGGAAAAAAGGTTAAAAATTTTAGAGGACCAATAAATTTTCAAAAAAAATCGGCCTACTTTTATTTATTTGGATTAAATTTATTTTAATATCGTGGCATTTATTAGAGTGTACGATAAACAATTTGTTTCAACCCCCATAAGAAAAAACCCATTATAGTTAAATCGGGACTCCTAGGGGGCCCGGGACTCCCCCTTTGTCTCCCAATTTGGAATTAGTAAATTGATATTAAAATAATGTTCATCACAGATTAATAAAAGCAGGCCGATTTTGTCAAAAATTGGTATAAGGAACTACCCTTTTACTTTTGAACAACTTTTCTATAATTATTTCCATATTTTCCCAAATAAATTCTTTACTCTTGAACCATTTAAATTTTTCTCAATTTTCTGAATCCCGCCTAAAAAAATTTTTTAAATTTTTACCCCTTTATTTTAAAAATGAAAAATTTTTTTCCCCAAAGTAGCTTTTTTAAAAAAAAAATAAAATTTTTTCTATTAAACCCTTTTTCCCGTGGAAAAAATTTTTTCCCACAAAAAAAGGTTTGAAAAAAAAAAAACTTTTTTATTTTTTTTTTTTTTAAAAAGCTATTTAAAAAAAAATTTTTTCCCACCTTGGGGTAAGATTGGGATAGAAAATTTAACAAATTTTATAGGCGGTATTCAGAAAATTGAGAAAACTTTAAAAGAGTGGTTTTATTTAAAAATATGGAAATAGTTAAAAAAGTTGTTAAAAAGGGATAGTTCCATACCAATTTTCGACAAAATCGCCCCTTTTATTAATCTGTGATGAACATTATTTTAATATCAATTTACTAATTCCAAATTGGGAGACAAGGACCAGTCCAGTGGCCTCCCAGGGGTCCAGATTTAACTATAATGGATTTTTCTTATGGGGCCGATTGAAACAAATTGTTTATCGTCCTCAAATAAATGCCACGATATTAAAATAAATTTAATCACAAATAAAAAAAAAGTAGGCCCATTTTTTCGAAAATTGGTATTAGAGACTGCCTCTTAATTTTGAAAACTTTTCCTAGTGACTTTTTTTTATCTTCTCGAATAAATGCACTTTACTCTTGTATCTTTTTAAATTTTTTTTTAAATTTTTTGAAACCCCTAAAAATATGTTAAATGTTTCTATCCCAAATTATTTTTAAAATAGCAAAATTTTTTTTCAAAATAGCTTTTTCGATAAAATCAAAAAAAAAAGTTTTTCTCTTCAACATTATCCGTGGAATATTATATATATATATATATATATATATATATATATATATATATATATATATATATATATATATATATATATATATATATATATATATATATATATATATATATATATATATATATATATATATAAATAAAAAATCATTAAAAAAATATAAAATCGGAGCTGTTCTTGACGATTACAATGAGTACTAAAAATGTCCTGTCCAAACTCTAAATAAAAATAAACATTCACACTTGGACTATAAAGGAGTAAACCGATACATGCCGTTATCAGCACTGATTGTGACGTCCATACCGCACCAGAGGTCATATTTGACACTACACAAAAACTTTTCTTCATTGCTGGTCTCCCAATACAATTGGTTTATTATGGGAAATATCAAATTATTTATAAAAAAAATTAAATGATATAGTACTAGTCACGAAATTCTTTTTAGTTGTACTAAGGTACTAACTATTAGATAATCTTTTTTTTTATTGACATTGACTTTAATAGGGACATATATAAAATGTTAAATTTATACCCAAAATATTTACCAAGGTTGTATTATTATTATTATTATTATAATTGGTTAATAAACAATTTATGTTGCTATAAAACATTTAGTATTCAGTTGTAGCAGGAGCGCAGCTTTTCAGGAAGAATATAGCCAAATAGGGACTAAATCAGTAGTGTTTTTCGGTCGTGTCGTTTTTTAAAGGGATGTGTTGTTTTGAACAGCCCTTATATTTTAAGGATTTAAATAGTTGACTTGGGGTTGGGTTTTTTTTCAAATTTAAGTTTTGGTCAGTTAATCTTTTTTAGTTTTAGTGAC
>JAHBCN010026125.1:0-10850 GCA_019359885.1 Listronotus oregonensis | reverse complement strand
TTTCTTAATCATAAAAAATACCATACACAAACGTGGAGGCCTAGTCTCACCTGTGCTCAGATGATCTAATTTTTTTTTAAGTGCTAGACAATGTTATGGTATCGATAAAACTAAAATCTTGGACTTCCATTGTCTATTTGTTTATTGACATACAACGTTTCGGTTACTTATGTATCTTTAACCGTTTTGAAGTGATAACTAAAAACCATTCTTAAAAGCTACGACTTATATACTAAGCGTTGTTCACCGAAGCTTGACCAATTTTTACGGTTCAGCAACGGCTGTATTCGGAACGTCGATACTGGGCTTGCTAAGTACATTTTGGTTGTTTACAATTATTACAGTTTTTTAAAATTTTATCTTTTTCCAGTGGATTTCTTTATAAATAATTTTTGCTTCCGGCCATTGTATGCCTTGTTGTTTTGATCATGCGTGTTCGGCAATGCCTGACTTCGACGTTTCACCTCGTTCCTTACGTTTTTTGTATTCTAATTTCGAATGGTCTTTTTGTTCGTGTTGTAAAGTTGTGTTTTTGTTGGTGAGGTATACATCGGGAAAACAAAAAAGACCACTTAAAATTGGAGTTAAAGAACACAAAAAACATACGGAACGAGATCAAATGTCAAAGTCAGGGATTGCCGAACACGCATGGTCAAAACACCGTATACAATGGTCGGAAACAAAAATTTAAACCTACTGAAGAATTTTTTAAAGAAGCTGTAATAATTGTAAACAACCAAAATGTATTCAGCAAGCCTAGTTTCGACATTTAGAATATCTGGCAGCCGTTGCTGAACAGTGAAACATCGCTGAAGCTTTGGTAAACAATCAATAGTATATAAATCGTAGCTTTTTGGGTGGTAATTAAAATACTTTCCACCTTTGTATGTGACTCTGTCGATACAATAAAGATTATTTTATTTTTTTATTTTTAGGAATAGTAATAGTTCATCATCATCATTTGAAAACGGTGGGAGATACATCACTAACCGAAACGTTGTGTATCAATAAACAAATAAAGACAATGGAAGTAACATATTTTGGTGTTATTGAGATTTAATTTATTTTTTAACACTAACTGAACATTGTTTGGGTAGTACCGACTGATTGGCGAGAACTATGCTTGTCCGGGTTTTATAAACGCTTCATTAAATTCGACCATATCCATCAAAATGTACCATTAGTCTTTCTAAAATTATAAGGATTTTCGTAAATACCCTATTTATTGCGCCACCTGTATTTTATGCCAATGGCAGTGATCCGTTGTCGAATTTCTTTTCAGTTTCAAGTCCTATAACTAAGTTAAAATTCGAAAAAGGGTTGCAAGAGGTTTAGTATGTATTTAAAATTGGACCTAAGAACTTAACTATTAGAATAAAATCAGCAATTTATTTTAGAAAATATAAAAAAAACCTGTTACAATTTTGTTAAAAGAATTTACACTCTATGTCTGGTTTAGTCCTATTGATTGACGTTAGATGTTGGAAAAACCCGTATTGGATGTTAAATATACAAAAATAAAATATAACAATGAAACTGTAACATCTTTTATTTTCTTTTCCTCACACCTAAAAACAATTAGATATACAAACATAATCATATAAAACTTATAATAAAAATATATACCCAAGCGTTCATAAAATGAAAAAAATAATTTAACAAAGTTTTTTTATTAAGAGTGCATTTACGCTACACCTTAGGGGTCGGGCGAAAGGACGCGGAGACGATGGGCGGAGACTAACAAACTCCCACTACCACAATTTTCGTATAGCCGTATATTTTTATTAGGTTCTTCCAAATTCCGGGTATCGATGCGATGCTATTTCCGATAGCAAGCCTACAGGAGATAACGTTTTTCGGTAACTATTTGTCACTTAAATTACATAAATTATACACCATTTTAGAGGTAAGGAAATAATCTATGCCTCTGCTGTAACGGATTTTTGAAATGTGAGTCGAGTTAAGAGAAAATAGTATCTAAACATAACCGATTTTAGGGTGACTTTCACTCAAGGAAATATTAAAAACTAAATCCAAATTTAAAAAAATATTACAGCAGAAGCCTAGAT
This sequence comes from Listronotus oregonensis, assembly GCA_019359885.1. Classification (NCBI taxonomy): domain Eukaryota; kingdom Metazoa; phylum Arthropoda; class Insecta; order Coleoptera; family Curculionidae; genus Listronotus; species Listronotus oregonensis. Next base: position 8,781 of record JAHBCN010026125.1, on the reverse strand, counting down.
TTAAGTGTTGGCTTTCATATAGTTTTTGAAAATTATCGATAACTTATACCGTTTTTGAGAAAAACATTATGCCCCGAACCCCAAATTGGATCCATTTTTCGCGGCGCGAATGGACTCTTAAATGAAAAGAAAAAAATATTGGATTATTCCCATTTGGTTTAAATTTCTTTATCACTGTAAAATTTGATAATTTTTATATAGTTAATAGTCATAACTCAAAAATAAAAAAATGTGGACTAGAACCTTTCCCCACTGGGCAACTACCCATATGTACAGTGGTGGCCATATTCGAAAACTTCTTGAAATATAAATAAACAGCTATTCAGTAAAAAAGGGTATTTCAAACAATATAAAGCAAACAAATGTTGTTAGGTATTTTTTGTGTGATAAGAACAGAAATTGTGTGGCCAAAAGTATGGAAACTTAAAATAAAATACTTAGAAATTATTTTATTTAGGCAGTTTAACATTATGCTGCCTTATACTGAGGAAGAAATGCCACTAAAATGGTTATTTCAATAAGATTACGACCCAAAACATAAATCCCAACTCGTTAAAAACTGGTTAGATGAACACAACGTTCCATTAATGGATTGGCCCTCCCAGTCTCCGGATCTTAATCCCATCTATGGGATCATTTGGATTGAAAGATTCGCAACAATTCTATTTAAATAGGACCGAATTGTGGGAAGTTCTAAAAACAGAATGGGCGGCCATTTCTAGTGATATTTGTACCAGGGTGATCAATTCCATGCCACAAAGATGTAGGGAATTAATAAACTCGACAAAATATTAGTAATTTTTATTATATTAATAGTAATTTAAATACATAATGTACTTAAGTTCCCATACTTTTGACCAAAAAAATATTATTTATTTGATTTCTTAGCATCTTTAATATAGCTGATATTTTTAAAGAAAAATTTTTAGTTTTATATTATATTACTTGTAGTTTATCGCCATGTTAGTACTTTTTGTTTTAGCTTGTACTTAAATAAAATAAAAAATATTTTAAAAAATTTTACATACTTTTGGCCACCACTGTATATGACCTAGCAAAACACAGAAATTAAACTAAATGAGAGCAATTACATTAAGTAGGTGTATGTATTTATAATGCACACCTACTAAACAACCCATATTCTCTGAAAGTAGTTTTTAAAAAGGTATTACACAATCTAATTGACTCTGGTTTCTAACTGCTACAACAAACCTAATATTTTTCACAAAAATCTATTAAAAAGACCAGATGAAAATATAATTTATTGGACCAACATTTCAACATTTCCTCAAAATTGACAAAAGTTTATTAAATATTGTCTTGATATTGAAATTTTTAATTGTACCTACCTATCTATTTAACAACAAGAATTGGTCAATTAATTGAGAAGAGTCTATATAAGAGGTTCTTGTTAAACCCACATAGGTAATCTCTACAAAGGACAATGTTTATATATATTATTGCTTAAATATAGTAATGGAATGTTGAAACCGGAATATAGTTTATTTAAATGGTTCATTATAAGAGATATGTCAAGAATGACAATATTTATAAGCTACATTTTACTTCAAAAACTTTTTGGAGCATAAAGATTACTACCAAAACAGTGTGCCTTTGTATCCCATCTTGTAGGTATTTTTTTACAATATTGCGAATTTTGCTCCTGACAGACAATATGAAAAAATCTAACACACATTCAAAAAGATAATATAGGATACCTTTCTTTACTACAGTAAAAGATATATTTCTTACAGGCATAATATTGACGTTTCTGATATCCTTTTTAGACCAATTTTATATACAGGGTGTAAAAAGTGTGATGCTCATAATTTTAATGAGCGATAGTGGAGTTCAAAACAAGTTAAAAAGCTCATATAACATATGTGTCAAAACTTGACAGATTTTTGTCTAAATGATGTCAAAGTTTGAACTTTGAAAGCAATTATTTCTGAAAACCTGAAACTTTTGTCTTAATCGCTTATCAGTAGATTCATTTGTTAATAAAATAAAATAAGTTTCTAATGTTTCAAACTACAAATTAAAAAAATAAATAAATAATATTAATCATTATTTTTCCCCCACTTAAAAATGTAAAAAACCATTGGCAACAGAGCTACCTAGCTAGAAGCCTTGTGGAGTCAGTTGTAAATACGTGTTCAACGGCCGCGACATTTTTGAATGTTTTTAAATCGGGAAAAATGCGGATATGTTATAAATTTACAACTGGAGTGTCAAAGAGTTTTGAAAACGAGATGTGTGCAACCGATAAATCTTTTCTTCAAGCAAAATAAAAAAGTGCTGTTTGAAAACATAATTTGTGCTCTAAAGATGAATATTTAGCCTATTTGTGGTGAGTACAATTATTTTTGAATTACAAATATTAACCAAACAATAATGTATTGTGTTTTACATAAATTTAATTCCAAATTAAACATGAAAATAAATTGCAAAAAGCAATTTTTATTATTTGTATATAAATAAACATCTCCTTAAAAAAGTGTAATTATGCAAAACTCGCAAAAAACGTTCGACTTGCTTCGAGAAACGGGCGCGGTGTTGCCAATTTTTTTAAACTCTGAAAGGCCATATTTCGAAAACAGTTAACTATTGACTCAGATGTTTTTGGTTTTTTAATTTGTTTTGAGCTCCATTATCACCCATAAAAATCGTAAGCATCATAATTTTTACACCCTGTATAACTCATATTATCATCGACTGACTAAAACAAGAGAGACTAGAACTTAGTTAACAATAAGGCCCCAAAAGATTATATACATTATAGTGGGGGTAAGTGAGGATGGAGTCTTTTTTGTTCATCATTTTGCATTCTCTTTAAATCTATAGATGAGGGTGTTGGAACACCTAGGGGTAGCTCCAGTAAATCTTCTTCAAACTGCATGATATGTTCAGCTTCAACTAAAAAAAAAATAAAAATATATGTTTAAGATGCTGAAATTCTTACCTATTTAGGCTACTAACCTAAAATTCTATGAAGCTTATTTCCGTAAGCTAAATCAGCTTGGTAAGCAAATATAAAAGTCAGGGGTACTAATGGTGTTAGGACAGAAAGCTTTCGTTTGTACCTGTAACTATACAACAGCTGTGTAATAGTTTTGCAAGATTTCATATACAGTGTGTCCCAAATTGGGCCTACATGTAATGGTAACTCGGGAACCATTAGAGCTACAGTGTTGGTTAAATTAGGAAAGTTTTAGACAATTTAATTGCAAAATTAAATCTGCTTTCAGATTTTATTTATCTTTTATGGTTTTTGAGATAATTAAGAAAAACCGAAATGGTGCATTTTTAACTTTTGCCTGTAGCTTGCAAACTACCAATTTTACGGTTTTAAGATTACTACATTATTAGAACACTTTTTTAAAAAGAGTTTAATTTAAGTAAAAATATGGTAATTTTTCTACTGGGCCCTGCCGATTTATTGAAATTTTGTATACTGGGGTTTTTGGGGCACTGATCACGCTTCAAATTTTGGACACTTTTAGTTTTTGAGTTATAACGCCCCACTCGGACCTAACCTCAAAACTGTACAAACTTTTTTAAAATTCCTCCTTCTTAAAACTAACTACAGCCAAAATGAAAGATTTTATGGAAATACACTTATTATTTTATAAGATAAATTTAATTTCACCTTTATTTAACAAATATTTTTAATAAAAAAAAGAACAACAAAAATATTATTTTTACTCTTAAAAATGTCAACAAAATTGTCTAGTGATTTGAGAGTTTTATGTTGGTACGCCAGACACTGCAGAAACAATTAAATGGCCTACTTTATAAATTTAAATTATTTTTATTTTCGGGATTTAAATTTGAAAAGGGCCATTCAATTGTTTCTTGGTTGCCTGGCGTACCAACAAAACTTCAAAATCACTGACAATTTTGTTGACATTTTTAAAAGTAAAAATAAAATTTTGTTGTGCTATTTTTTATTAAAAATATTTGTTAAATGAAGGTAAATCAAATTTATCTTATAAAGTATAGGTGTATTTCCATAAAATCTTCAATTTGGCTGTAATCAGTTTTAAGAAGGAGGAATTTAGAAAGTTTGTGCAATTTTGAGTTAGGTCCGAGTGAGGCGTTATATCATAAAACTAAAAGTGTCCGACAATGACTTCGATTCGTGATCAGCCGATTCAGAAACCCAGTATACAAAATTTCAATAAAATCGCCGTGCCAATTAACAAATTACCAAATTAGTCTAAAACTTTCCAATTTAACCAACACTATAGTCTAATGCTCCGTGTTATAAATACATGTAAGCACAAGTTGGACTACATAGGTTAATCAAAACCGTGTTAAGTAAAATACTTATATGTTTACCTAGCAAAAGTTCCTACAATAGTTGTAATATAAAATGCACCAAGCCAATAAAAAAGTTCTCGCTGCTTAGCTATTTCAATGGCAACTTGCCTTTCTCTCATTTGATTTCTCATCTGCAGTGTTCAATCTGCAACATTTTTTTACTAAAAACATGAATAACTATTGCTTTTTATAATTTACCTTTATGTTATTCATTTCCGTAATAAAATCTTGATTTTTCTTAAAATTTTCCTCCATGTTTATTGTATAATTATTCCCCATTTTTGGCAAAACAGAATATTTATCAGTCAACCTATTGCCTACGATATTTGTTTTTTATTATCTTATATAAAACATGTTTTTGTTTTTAAAATTAATTAATGCAATAAATATAAACAAGGTGACCTCCGATTTTTTTCATGAAGTATGACATCAGTGACATCACAGATATGACATAGTATCTGAAAACTACTGTAGATGTCGCTCAAGATCAACCTTGGATGTCGCTTACGTGACATATCTCTGCGTGTTTTTCAACTACAGAGAAATGCGCATTAATGCCGCATTAAGCCGTGTATTCACTTAGCGAACGTATACCGTCGCACGACAACGAACGTGTACGCCGTAAATATGCGTACAATTTGTTCGACTTGCGCTCTGACGTCCACATTTAATAAACGTATGCGTGTAGTGTTGTTCGCCTTCGTTCCGATAATTAATTTTCATTCGTATTTTATTTGTATGCGTACACATCCCAAAACGACGTGCGGCGAATTTCCTTTGATGTACCGACAAGCGAGCGAACCTTTCCGCAACCGAATGCATGCGTTCGTCGATAAAATTATTCACGTCCACACTAACCGAACGTATACGTTTATTGCCATGCATTCGTATACGTTCGCTAAGTGAATACCCGGCTTTAGCAAGCCTTAATTGAAACAGTCAAGACCGATTATCCGAGGCAGTGCGGTAGTTGAAACACTCAATGTTGAGCATTGTGCGGCATAATGCGGTTTTGAGCGGTAATTGAAAAACACCCTCTGTCTTGCGTGCTGTCCATGGATTCTAAAGACCAGGATTACAATCTCTGTGTTAAATCTCACTCTGTGTTGATCCCAAGACCCGTTATCTTCACTTTATATATTGCGCCCAAGGTCATTGATTTTCAGTGGTTCGCTTGGCTACACCAGCGCCTCCTGTTGAATGCTATTCTGAGGCCACTTTTTGAGCAAAACAGCTATAAGAAAGTATGCTCCTTTCCTCTCTAACCTTTATAGTGCTATCTATGGATTGTAAAGGTAAGGATCACCCTCTCTTATAGCTGTTTTGCTCAAAAAGTGGCCATAGAATAGCATTCACTAAAAGCGCTGGTGTAGCTAAGAAACCAATGACCTTGACCGCAATATTTAAAGTATGGTTTAAAAACAGCCCTCTAGAACACAACGCTATCTTGATTTATTGCAATTTGGGAGCCATTTTTGTAACACAGAGATAGTGATCCTTACCTCTAGAATCCATGGTGCTGTCCTCGATGTCCCAGCGCCTTGACGGTGATCCTGGATATTAATTAATTTAATGTCAATAACTTCGAGCATATACCTTCTAGAGGTGGACTTGTCGCTCGGCTGTGCGAGAAAGAAAGAAGAATCGCAGTATAACCTTTCTTTCTTTCGCTCTAACATGCTGATTGGTCGGTGTATATAGCAAAAAATATTGTCTCATTGCTTTTTTCTTTATTTATTATGGGTGACAAATTTTATCTGCTATAAACTGGTTTGAAGAGGCCATATTATAATTATTGGTTTGGACTGCCCTAGATGGGAGGTGGCCGTGTTTCAAAAAACACAATCTCTGCTTGACCGGCAACGTTGGGCATTCTCTGTCCTGCCTCGAGATACAATAATGGATGCTTATTCTCACGCTCTTAATAAAACGTAGACCTAAAGTCCTTATAAATCAATCTGTATACCCCGCTCTGCGTGCTGATTGATCGGCCCCTCCCCGTCGTGCAATCAGCGCTTTGGAGCGAGAGAGAAAGGTTATACTGCGTTTTTTCTTTCCCTCTCTTAACTAGTGCAGGACTACTGTTTGGTTCGTAAAACGCCTACTTAAAAAAAAGCTATTCTAGGTACCTAAATGTAGTTATACGTATACTTTTTTCAAACTTGTGATATTTAAAAGAAAAAAATAAAGTTACCCCTGGTGGGACTCGAACCCACAATCCCCTGCTTAGGAGGCAGATGCCTTATCCATTAGGCCACAGGGGCTCCTGTACTATAATGTAAGTAGGTGTAATATATATTTAAGCAGTTAAGCAATAATTTTTTAGAAAATATAAAATGTAAAAAATTATTACTTTACTGTACAGTATTCTAATTTAGTAATAGAATCTCGAAACAAAAACTATAAGTGGCAAAAAAAAGGGTTAAATGAGAAAAGTTTTAAGCACCACTGAAAAGTGGAACTAAGTTCCGTACCTATTTGATTTTTATACCAAACGCGATTTAGATTTATTTTAAAAATTAAAAATGGCTTTATAGTTTTGTTTATAAACAAACAACTTTAAGTCCACTAGTAAAAATGCATCTAACTTCCCTATTTTAAGAGTTAGAGTTATTAAGTGAAAACTATTTTACACTAGAATTTATACCATACACCTAGTCCTAAATTACACTGACGATAAAAACGGTTTATTGACAAAAAATTGTTAAATAGTGTACATTTCTGGATAACAATCAGATCTTATTATAAATAAAATTACACTTTATTTTTTTATCTGGTGTCTTTGTGTATTCGCCACATCACCCCAACTGCGTTACGTACCCTAGGTAACGTATCGTATAGGACCCAATATACACTGTCACATGTGGTGAAGGCGCCGGGTTCTGCGCTAAAATTTTACATTTCCGAAAATACGTTGCAATTTTATCATTTCTAACAATTTTTTAAATCTGTAAAAATCATATTTATTAAGCAACCTGAGAAGCAACCCTTGTAGAATCTAAGAATAAATTCAGTTTATAAAAGAAACGTTTCGTTGTTTTAAACCATCATTAACATATTTCTTCCTATAGACGCCATACCTATTAGGGTAATTCTTAGTTGTGTGGCTCCACCTATTTTTAATCATAAAAAATAAAAAAATACAGATATTGACATGTTTCTTTTTATTTTGTTCTATTTTGCGGCGGATTACCGAATGTAGAAAGTAAAAATAAAAAATTAAAAAAAAAAATCGTTGTAAATTTTTATTCTTGAAAATAAAAATGAGAAAAAGAGTAGCTTTATGGTAATAATAGGGTCATAATTAAGCAAAATAATGACTAATGACACATATTATAATATTTATTTTAAATAAAAATAAACCTATAGACGAGTTAATATTGCCCGATTGTTTTAATCATAGCTTTCTATTATTATGAAATGAAATGAAATGAAATGAAATGAAATTACGCAATTCTACATTTCTCTTTGTTTTGGAAGTAAATATAAGTCATTTCAATATTTCTGCAATTGCTGGATGTCAAAGTAAAAAAATACAATAAGGTCCAGAATTTTGTTGGATTATTTAATAACATTCTTTGTAGGCACAGCAGCGAGTTGTGTACGCCGATAGTTACCCATTAAACTACTAACCACGCCCAATGTTGCTTACCTTCGCTAATCTGACAGAGAAACGGTATTTTAACACGACAAAGATCGTTGCTGTCGTACCGAAACATTTTTTATTATTTTTAGATAAAAATGGGGGTTTTCAACACCCCGCTTAGAAAAAAATACATTGTGAGGTGCATATGGTTTATAATTACATCATAAAGATTTAATTATTTAAAGTGGCTCATTAATTTTTATTTAAAATTCTACAGGCATTCAAATATCAAACAAATTCTTTTTTTTCTAAAGTCTTCTTAGCTAAAGGCGATTATAACCAATTAAAAAACCTCGACTAACCATTTATGTTGTCGAACGTTCAGGTAATTTGCCCATTTATGTTTTACTACATTGATATTAAAATTATTTAAGAATAGATTGCAAAAAATCAAAGCTTTTAAATTGATAAGACCTTATACAGGATTGCGGATGTGTTTTGTATTGCTATGGCGGCTTTATTTATTGAAAGTTCTCGTTAAGTAAAGTGTATTTATTCGTATTTAAACTAACCAAAAACCAGTCATAAAATATCCTAAGTAAACAATCCGTATAGGTCCCATAAAACCTTCCTTTGGCCGGACTTTTCTGAGGATGTTCAAAACCATTCTTTATGTTGAGATGAGTTAATCGAAGAATTACCTGAATATAGATATTTTTTAAACAAAGCAATTTTTCGCACTAAATAATTTTGTTGAAAGGTTATCAGTACGAGAAGATTTGTCTTTAAAGATTTTTTAGTATTTGAAACAAATCAGTAATAATAAGTTTAGACTAAAAAAAAAATTTCGAACGTACTTTCGGCGGTATTCA
>JAHBCN010026124.1:0-10780 GCA_019359885.1 Listronotus oregonensis | reverse complement strand
CGGGTATCTTACCAATTGAGTTGGGGTTTTTTTAAAAAAATACATAAAACCCTTTCACCGCCTTAATTTGGAAAATGGATATGTTTCGATTTTTTATTATTATAGTAGAATTTTCCCAAAAAATTAAGGTTTTGACTTAATAAACAAAATAAAACTTTATATTTATTTGCTTTTTCTTTGCTTGGCATTTTTGCAAATAATTATTTAAAACTGTTATATTTAAAATGAATTAGAGAAACACCGCAATATAGTGAACAAAAAACCCAATGCATATTATAGGGAAAAAAAGTATAAAAAATTTAAAAATTTTTTTTTAACCCAAACAAATTTTTTTCTTAAAAATTTTTTAAATAAAAACGCCAGACATACAAAGGAAAGAACTGTAAAAAGTTTTCATACATTGTGAAAAATATTTTTTTGTTTAAAAATAATCAAATTTAAAAGATTTTTTAGGGCAATGGTTTTTTCGATATGTCTTTATTTGAAGATTTTTAAAAGCGGGAAACATGATTTTTTATATTTGTCGATTTAGGCTGTCTCCAATTTTTTGAAAAGGGAGGACTTTTTGATAACATTAATTTTAAAAAAAAAAAAACCGGCCCCCCGGTTTTTTTACAATTTTGATACTTTATAACTTTCTTTTTTAATCCGTTTTTTAAAATTTTTTTGCCATTTTATAGAAAATTTTAAGGGAATGTTGAATTTTTTCAATAGGGTCATGCGATAGGGCATTATTATACCGGGGAATAATGTGTGATTTTACCCAAGTTTTAAACACCTGTAGAGATATTGGGGCTGTTATTTTTAATACTGAAATTTTTTTGAAAAAGCATATAGTCCAAACATTTTCTTTTTGACCTTTTTGTTATTCTAGTTTTAGAAAAATAGATGTTTTTAATAAAACTCTTTTTTTAAAGGGCTTTTTATAGAAAATTAAAATTAAAAAATACTAAAAAAAAAATTAGAACATGTATACCTCCTCTGCTTAATTTTTAAAATTCTGCTGGAAAGATGAAAAAAGTGACGATTTTTTTTGGGGGAATTAAATTATTTTCTTGGAAAGTACCCGTAGTTTTGTAAGGTGTCTGGCTTGGGGAGCGAACAGCTCTTTTCAACTGACCCCAAAATGTTCAATTGGATTCAAACCGGACTAATGCGGCCAGTCAAACCCGTCGAATGCCAACCTTATCAAAAATTTTCATTTACCACCCGGAAATGTGGCCGATTACTGCATTTATAAATTTTCCCCGATTAAGGGAGAAAGGAACTATTGCCTTTAAGAAATTTTTAAATTTATAGGGCATTTATTCCCCATTATCCAAAAATATGAGCAGTTCGTGCATCGTCGAAAACCCGCCCACACCATAACGGAACCATTTTGATAAGATGTTGCTCAGGTTTTCCAAAATTTTCTTTTGGGTCCCCTTAATACCCCTCAGCCCATCCGGGGACGAAGACACCCCTTCGACTTCGTAAGAAACATTACCCATCCCACAGTCCAGTTTAAATGTTTTTGGAAAACAACCGTTTCGCGAATGAAGTAATTTTGGGTTTTTTTTGCCGGCCTGTGAACAGAGCTCAGCTTGTTTAACCTCCTTCGAACCTTTTTGTCATAATATTGACCCCCGTTTCATTCGCAACTTTTTTAAGTCAGGAAGTTCCCCTTCGGTTTCAAAGATCTTACCACGGAAGCGACGTCAGCTGAGTCGTTTTTTTCTTTCCAGATCCTTTCCGTCTAGAAAAATTTTTGTTTCCGACCTTTTTCCCAAAATCTTGAACTGTGGCCCTTGGGAAACCCAAGACGAGTAATAACTTTTTTTTATGACCCCCCTTTAGAGCAAAATTTTTTACTCGTTTAGTTAAACCATGTGACACCAATAACTATTACAACAATTTTGAGGGCTGTACTTTAATACTTATAACAAACAAAGTTGACTTTATTTAAAAATGACTTGTAATCTAATAAAATATCGAATTTGCAGAGTTTTATTAAAAAAATCGTATTTTTTAAAACTAAAATAACCAAAAAAAAAAAGAAAAGTTTCGACTACATGTAATTTGTCAAAAAATTTGAGTATTAAAAAAAACAACCCCCAAAATTCCACAGGGTTTTAAAATTTTAAAAAAAAACATTGATTCACCCGGTATAATATATCGAAATGACCATTCCAAATTCCCAATTAAATTATCTATAAAAAGGCAAAAGAATTTAAAAAATCGGGTTAAAAAAAAAAATTTTAAAAAATAAAAAGCAAAAAAACCAGGATGCCGGTTTTTTTTTCCGGGAGTTTATGTTAAAAAAAGTATACATACGTACATACATATAAAGGGTTTTTAGGGAGATTTTGAAGTTTATAGCGACAAATGTTTAGGGAGCATCTGTCAAAATTAGGTGTTTATTATTTAGTTACTAAAGACAAGTACCATAAAAAGATACAGCGGGAAAAACGTGAAATGATAAAACTTTATTATCAAAATGGGTGTTCTCTTGTGGCAAAGATAGGGCGTTACGCCGATTTTATGGATTACATGGTCGACCTTTTCCCAAACAACATTCATGTTTTTGGAGGCAAAAATTTTAGCCACTGGTTCAGTGAACAATCGCCAAAACCCCTACGTCAACGAAACGCAAGACCCGCCAAAAAATGCCACCGTTCGTGGGGTGTTAGGGCAACCCGAGGCAGTCAATTCCCCTTTCCGGCCCAAAAACTCGGCCTTTTGCAGACATCAAATTTACAAATTTTGATCGGGGATTAGGCTTGCACCCGTACAAAATCCAATAACCCCCAGCTGAAAGGAAACCACCAAAACAACGCTGAGTTCGTTCACTGGGGCCTTTTAAACGTTGTAGATTTCCATTGAAAAAATTAATAGTTAAACTTGTTTTTTACAGTCAAATGGAGAAGGAGAAATCGACCCTTCCCTTTTTTCGACGTTCGAGTAAACAAAATAATGGAAAATACAAACCCCAGTTAAGAAAACCACCCCCACTGGAAATTTTAATCAGAATTTAATCACTCAACGAAAGAAAATTAAGTAATATTTATTAAATTTCTAGAAGGAGCAAAAAAGGTCCTACCTTTTCCCACGTTGAGCAAACAAAATAATAATATACAAACCTCAGAAAAGAAAACCCACCCCCCTAAATATTTTCACCAGAATTTTAACACCTAACAAACAAAAGGGGGATCTTCTCTAAAACGTGGGACCTTATGTGAAAGGGAATCCCGCAAGAGGAAATAAGATAATATAATAGAGACTTAAGCAAAAAGATGCAGTGAGAGACTGGAAAGGGAAACGATCAAAAATCAAAAAAAAAAAAAAACCTAACTTAAAAAATTCCAATACCAAATTTTTATGAAAATTTCCATATATTAAAGGAATTTTGGGAAAAAGACCCCAGAACCCGGAAAAATATAATTTTAAAAACGGTTTTAAATCGATTTTCCAAGAAGCATTTTTACAAGACGAGACCAGACAACATTTTTTAAATAATGATTTATCTCCCAAATTCCCTAATTTTGGTGAGGATACACAAAGAATAGACCCCCGAAGAGTAAAAGAACAAAAAAAACAAAAAGGAAGAAGGGTAAACGTCGAAACGGGAAATTTCCCGAACACGCTTGCAAAAAACACCGCATAAAATGGTCAAGCAAAAACTATTGAAAAAGAAACTCACGGGAAGAAAAAAATTAAAAGCTGAATAATTGTAAAAACCAAAAATTTTATTTAGCAAGCCAGCATCGATTTTCCCAAAATGCTGGGGAAAACAAAACCGAAAAAAATCGGTCAAGCTTTGGTGAAAAAAGGATAGTATATAAGTCGCAGTTTTTAAAAAAAGTTTTTAGTTATCCAAAAGGGTTGGAAAACATCACTAACTGAAACGTTGTGTAACAAATAACAAAAAAAGACAATGGAAGTCCGATTTTGGTTATTAAAAAAAAAATTTAATGGGTTTTTTTGGCTTTAAAAAAAAAATCTGTTAAAACACTGGCCCATTATTTTGATTTCAGGGAATACAATCCTTGTTTTCATCCTCATAACTTAATACCCCAACGGGGGGATGTAAAACCCCCCTGTTTTTAAATGGGGGGCGAAATTTTAAAAAATAGTTCCAAACAGAATTACTCTTAACATAAATATCAGACTGTATTTACGTCCTGCATCAGATTTCATTTCATCGAATTTTTAAGAGCAAAACCATATTAAACCAACTGTTAATTTTTAAAAAATTTAAAATGGTCTATTTCGGGGAAAAAGGGGGTGGAAATTATATTTTTTTTAAATCAACTCCCGGTAATAAAGATTTATTTAACGAACGCCATCCTGAAAAAAATGTATCCATGTTTACTTTTTGGAACGGGTTGTCAAAAACTCTACTGGTTTAGTCTAAAAAAAAAAGAAGATGCAAAAATGAGAGAAAAAAAAAAAGGGGTTTTTTTAGGTCATGGGTAATGGAAAAGATTCGACCCTTAGTCTAAGAAAATTGTCAGATTTATTGATGTATCATGAAAAATTTTAAAAATTTTTAAAAACTTTGTTCCCCCTTATAGTATGGGACAAACGTTTTCGAGAGAGAATTTTTGATCAGCTGTTTTTTTAATATTGTTCCAACCCCGTATAAAAACACGGATCCTGGTTTTACCCCTTTTTTATTGGATATTGGTTTAAAACGTTTTAGGAAACTTAACTAACGAATAAACAACCATTTAACCTTTAACGCCCCAACTTCTTAACTCGTCGGAATAAAAACAAAACCCCCGTGGGATTTTCCCCGTTTTTTATAGTGAAGGGAAAAGAAGGGAAAAAGTCGGAAAAGTCTAGAATTAGCTGGAAGGATTTTTTTAAGGGGATGAAAGGGTAAAAGGATGCTCCAGCCCTGGGATAACCGCAATGGCCGTTAAAAAAAGGGAAAACTAAAAACCCTTTTTTTAAAAATTATTAACCAAATAAAAAAATTTAAACCCTTTTAATTTCTAATAACTAAACACTAACTAAAATCGTAACATTGCCCCTCCCAAAGTTTTGATGTCCGATCAAGATCTTCTCGATCTTGATAGCGAACAGCCGCAGATGTAAAAATTTCATCTTCGCCTGTGGGCTCTTCTGAATTCGGTACACCAGATCATTGCCGGGTTACTACTTTATATGGCCCCTCCCATGATTTTGCAGTTTGGTGAACCCCCCTTTGGTTCTTTTGGATTTAAACCCAAATTTTTTCACCGACAATGAATCCCTTATGTTTAGCTTCGTTAGGGGACTTAAAAGGTCACTTTCTTTTTAGGCGAACCCCTTCGTGATTTTTGAGCTGTTATGAGTTGATTTAAATAATCTCTGTTTTTTTCTTTTTGGGGGTCGTCGTGAAATCAACAAGGCAAAACCCTGCTCCAAAAATGATTTTTTGCGGGGACTTTCCAGTTGTTTGGGAGCTGCGGAGCGATAGGCTAGAAAAGGCTTATACGGGTGTCCCAGTTATTTTGTTGGAAACCCTTAATTTTCGGGAGATAAAGTTCTGTTAAATCTTTGACCATTCCATCACTGGGGGAAGGGTGGTTTTTTTAGGATCCCCGGAATTACAGAGGTTCTGAATAGGCGGACAAAAGTTTCTACCTTGATCAGTTTTATTTTTGGATCCATATCGGAAATCCATTGTTGAAATAGTACGTCGGAATAGTGGTAGCTTTGATTTGGTTTTGGGTAGATTTCGGGCCTTTTGCAAAGAATCCATCGCTACCAAAATAGGGGATTCGTTTATTGTTGAAATGGTCCTGAATGTCATGGCAATTCTTCAAAAGGTGCTCCTACATTTATTGCTTCATCTTGCCGGGCTTCGTGTCTTAGGCCCCTTGCTGGAGGCGCAGCCCCTTACACCTTCTGCACCGTTTTTGACATCGGCAGATTTCCCCAGCCGTAGAACCTTTCTCGAACCTTTTCCAGAGCTTATAACCCAAATGGCCACCTCCTATACCATTGTGCAAGGCTTGCAATACTTCAACCTTTTTGGTGGGTTATTGTTTGATAGGTATAGCTTTTGCCGTCAGAATTTTCCCGAGACTTTTTTTAATAGGAACTGCTTTTTGAGTCCCATATGGGTACTTTAAAATTGGAGATTTTAAGCTATTCTCTGATAGGGGGGTTTTTCTGAATTTTCTGTCTTTTTTTAAAAATTTTCTAAGATCAGGACCTTTTTGTTTTTTAGATTTTGGGGTCCCATTCTTGAGAGCACTGGATGCGTGTTCTTCGGCAGTGAAATTCATCGGGATCCTTGTTCCCACGCTACGAATTTTAAAACTTGGGGAAAAGGTTTTCTTGATAGAGCGTCAGCATTCTTATGGTTCAATCCTCTTCGATGTTAAATTTTTAAAAATCGTATTTTTAAACAGTTGTAACCATCGGCATCTCCTGGGTTTCTTGAACTGAAGAAACCCATTTAAGGATGCATGGTCAGTCCCAGGTGAAATTTCTGGCCCATAAAGGTACTTATAAAATGCAGAATTTGACGATAGCAGGTTTTTTTTAGTCACACAAATTTCTTGGGTTTTTAAAAAATTTTGCTAAAACGCATCACTTTTCTTGGCCATCTTTTTCGTGACAAAATTCCACCAATGGAAGTATTTTGTCAGTTCCACAATAAAATTTTGTTTGGGGTTGTGGAAGGACAACACTGGGGGTTTGAAAGGGGTTTTCTTAAAAACAATCTTCGGTATTCTGGTTTTGTTGTTCTCGGTAAGTCGATGTTTGGGCTTAATGTCCCAAAACCATGTATAAATCTTCGAATAAAGGGACAACCCAGGGAAAATTCTTTAAATTTTATTTGTTTTTTGGGGGTAGGCCAGTTTTGGATACTTCCGTCTTTCTGGGTCTGTTTTTCCTTCTTCACATATTATGTACCCAAGGTATTTAACTTCTTTCTGAAAAAGGTGAAATTTTTTTGGGCTAAGCTTCCTGGGCAGATCTTAGCCTGAAAACCCCTTTACATTTCAAGGTGGTCTTCAAATGTTTTTTCCCAAAAATAATAATGTCATCTAGGTATCTAAACATGTTTTTTCCCAAATTAGTCCCCGCAATGTCAACTCCATCAATCGTTCAAAGGTAGCAGGGGATTGCACAGACCAAATGGCATAAATTAAACTGCCGTCCTTTCCGGTCATAAGGCAAATTTTTTCCCCTTTTTTCTTTTAGGATAAGCATTTTCCCAATAGCCATTTTCAGGCCCAAATGAAAACCATTTTGCCAGTCGCGTGTTTATCGTCTATTTTAAGGAAAAATGTCCCTTTGACGTCATTAAGTCTTCTGAAGTCAACACAAAATCTGGTAGAACCATCTTTTTTCTTAACTAGGACTACTGAATGACCATGGACTCGGGGTGGCTATAATGCCTTGGTTTGCAGCCCAAACCAATTCCTCTCTTTAGCCAAAGGAATTCTTTGGGTTTCCTTATCGGGGCCATACCCGTATTTATTGATGTTGAACTATGCTGGGTTTTTTCCCAAATCCTTTCAGAGAGAGAGAAAAGTCTTTATTTCTTTTTTAAAATGTCTTTTGGGAAATCTGATCGGTTTGCGGGCTTTTGATGAAATCACCAGGCTTTCAGACATCAGGAGTTTTCTTGAGGAATTTCTACAGGTTTGAAGGTATTTAATATCAATTAGCAGGTTGATAGGACCAATTTTTTCACCCTTTACTTTTTGGGGGTCCTTTTGGTTCATCATTCTGACAAAACCCCATTTCTTTGTTTTGGGCAGAGTTTTGGGGTAGAATTCCTTTGCGTATAGTGGACTATTTTCAATTGGTTCGACCAATAGGGTTTCACCTTCTTCGAATCTTCACACCTTGCTTGGGTAATGACTTCTGAATTTGGGGGGAGTATGACATCTTTTGTAAGTACAACTTTGAATGGATGCTTCATTGTTCCGGGGGGGCTCATTACAACTCTTCATTATTGTTGCGTAGTTTTGGAAGGTCAAGTACAAACTTCTGATGTTCCAAATGTCAAGGGAAGGATAATTCATTATTATTCAGCAAAAAACAAGTGTATAAAGGTTGTCTCCCCGGTTTTTCTGGCTTCATGTATTCCCTTTTAAATTTGGGATGACTTCTCCATTGGATTCAAAAAATTTTTCTGGACGGAATTTTCGTGGCTCGATTTCGGCCTTCGATAAGTTGGAAATACGAAAAATTTTTCATTCCCAAACATTTAGGATTTAAAAATAGGTTTTTTTGCACGGGGAATTTTTTTTTTTTGTGTTGATTTTGGTAGCACCGCCATTTTACCTTTAAAGTTTTTTTGGACTTGAGAAGCAATTGATCTGGTAAACTTTACATGCCCCCTTTTTCCACACTTCCCAAAGCATGCCGTTTTTCGCGAAAAGTATACTGTTGTTCCGTCTGTTGCTTTTTTCGTATGATTTTTTTAACTCATTTAAAAAATTTTTTGTCAAATCGTTGCGAATTACCTTCTTCCGGGAAAAATTTTTTCTTCGAAGTCTTGTGATTCCTGGATGTTTGTTTAGCTGTTTCAAATTGAAGGCATAAAAGGGTTTGATATTTTCTTGCTGGGATTTTAAAGCCGGTTATCCCGGGCAAAACCCTTCTGAAACACCACTGCTAGTTCTTTTTTAATTTCTTCTGGATAGGCGGGAAGTCAGATTTAAGTAGTACAAATCAGCCATACTCCTGAAGGCTTTTATTGTACCTTTTTTTCTTCGTCCTTTCAGCTGCGCCTTTCTTCCTGCAAGGGGTTTCCCATATCTCGTTTCCAGGAACATCAAATGGTTTTAAAACCATTGTTCTCCTGGGGGAAAGTTTCAAAAATCCATAGCTTCACCCCAAGAGCAAACAGGGGACGGGTTCCTTGTAACCCATTTATTACCGTTGGGAGCGCTTCAAATTGTCGGAGATAGAAACCAGGGGACCTTTTCCATCAAAAGTTGGTGGTTTCATAAAGTGTTTCAGTACCACTTTCTAAGACGAGCCTGTACTTTTATCTTTTTAATTTTTCGCTGTAATTGTTGTACTTCCTGTTGTATTTGGCCCTTTGGGCTTTCTGGGAAAATGATTTCAACTGACTGTAGGTGTGCTGTATTTTTTCTATTTCCTTTAACATCTTTTTTGGAAAGTTTTTCCCCCAGTAACATTTGTTTTCTCATCTCATCTTGGTTTGATAAAATTCCCCTTTTAGGTTTTTTATCTTTTCCATCTTTTCTTTCAGCCTTTTTTCATCTCTGCTTGGCTTCTTTTTAAAGTCCTTTGTTTTTCTCATTTGTTGTCGGGTTTTTTCTTGACTTATTCTAATTTGGGTTTTCATTTCAACTTGACTTTTTTTATTTCTGTTTTTTGGTCTACTTGGTTCTTC
Organism: Listronotus oregonensis; assembly: GCA_019359885.1. Classification (NCBI taxonomy): domain Eukaryota; kingdom Metazoa; phylum Arthropoda; class Insecta; order Coleoptera; family Curculionidae; genus Listronotus; species Listronotus oregonensis. The sequence goes on along the minus strand of JAHBCN010026124.1, from coordinate 1,425 downwards.
ATTTCCTGCTTTAGATCTTTTTTTTATGGATTCTTTTTCTTCTTCATTTCTTTATTTTTTCTTCATTTCTTCTTTACTTCTTTATTTCTTCTTTTAGGTCTTAGTATTTCTTTATTTGGGGACTTTTCTTCCAAAACTGCTGTTTGTTGTCTTGTCCCAACTGGATTAAAACTCTTTTTATCAACTTGGCCCTTTTGGGGGTCTTTGTTCCGTTTGACACCCAAAAGTTCCGTGACACCCCTAAAAACACGGATCCTGGTTTTACACCTTTTTTTTGGGTATCTGGTTTACAAACGTTTCATTAAACTTTTAAGTAAAGAATAATGAAACCCTTTCCTTTAACGTCTGTCAACTTCTTAACTCGTCGGAATCAAAACAAAACTGGCCCGTGGGGTTTTTTGGGTTTTTATAGTGAAGTGGAAAAGAATGGAAAAGTCTGGAAAAGCCCAAAATTTGCTGGGAAGGGTTTTTTTTATCAGGATGTAAGAAAAGTGTGAAAAGGATGTTCCAGGCCCCTCAGGATAATCCGCAATCCGGAAAAAGGGGAAAAAATAAGGTAACCTTTTTTAATAAATTATTAACCTAAAAAAATAATTCTAACCTTTACATTTCTAAAACTAAAATAACTAAAATCTGTAACAAAGTTTTCTTCTTTCTTGGATTATTACCTGTACAGGTAATAATCCAAGATTTTAACATTTTAAGAAGCCTAATTTTTTTAAATTTTTTTCTTTAGATAGGATTAAACATATTTTTTTTTGCCGACACTTTTATCATTGCTAGTTATATGCCGAGCGATTTTTTTTTTAAAAATTTCAAACCATTTTTGTATCAATGTAATTTTAATATTATTTTGATTTGATATACAAAACCTAAAAATTATTTCCAGACGTTAATTCAATTGCAAACAAAATAAGAACGACAAACGTATTAGTTATGATTGCTAGGGCCCACCATTACAGATACGATTGGGTTAAAATCAAAACTGCTTATTTGATATCTGTTTTTCGGATGGGACATATTTTTTCTTAAGACCATGTAAATACGTATAACTGCTAGTATTGGTCAGATAAAAAACCAAAATAATTTTGCAAAACATAATATTTTCAAAAATGAAGTTTGAGCAGGTATTTATAGAAATTAAATACCTGATAACCTTTTTTGAAATTTTCTGGAATAATTGATATCGAAATTTAAATTTTTTATTGTCATAAATATTTCAAAAGGATGTGAGAGCCGACTAAGCAAATATAAAATAAAAATCATAATTTGAAACAAACATAATCCAGATACTAATTGAGAAAAAATTTATCCACCGTCGTGCAAGTATGCAAGAACGGACCCTTAGACGATCATCTTTCGATAAGTTGGGCACCACCTCAGGTACAACCTGTTCATAATTTTTTGATGAAAATTTTTCTAAGC
>JAHBCN010026123.1:0-10789 GCA_019359885.1 Listronotus oregonensis | reverse complement strand
AAAAACCAAAAAGGGTTTTAAATAAAATAAAAAGCAGATTTAATTTTGCAATTAAATTGTCTAAAACTTTCCTTATTTAACCAACACTGTAGCTCTAATGATTCCCGAGTTACCAATACATGTAGGCCCAATTTGGGACACACTGTATATTTTTTTTCGGTCACTGAAAAAAAAACCGAAAGTATATCTGATAATCCAAATAAGACGCGCCCACAAATAAAAAGTGTGCCAATGCTAACAAATGTTTAGGACATATTTTAAACGAGATCATACGTAATTTGCAAATAAGGATTTTTTCTTTCTGGTGAAATTTACCTACCTGAGTACACTGCTGATTTTTAGTTACATCAAGTTTAAAATAACAATTCATTGTATACTTTTACATAAAATAAAAGCATCATAATTATGTAATACACTTTACCAGTTTTTAAAAAAGTTTTTTTTATTCGGTTAAAATTTACAAGTACTGTTATGTTTTTAAATTTTTCAGATTATTAATTTATAAAATACATACAAGGTATTTGTCTCATAATACTACAAAAATTTACTTTATCAGTAGAATGCAAAGTTGAAAAATACTAGTCAGCAATAATTGTTTCTATAGAGATAAATTCCGTAAATCACCTTACTTTTTTGTATTCAAAATTGTTTTACTGCAGGTTATACATATATTTTTAAATCTTTATGACAGCCCAAAAAGGACTAATGCCTCAGTACCAGAGTACCGTGAATGCAGGTTTTTTTTTCATTGTTTAACCCATTTTTTCCAGTTTCGGCAACGTTGTTCCAGCATTAAAACATCTAAGTGTTTTTACAGCACCTTTAAGACAACGCGGTAGTGCCCCCCCCGATTTTTTTTTAAATAACTACTATTAAAAAAGGTTTCTTTTGTTTAAAAATTTTTTTACACTATTTTACATTTTTTGAAATCTAGTTCTTAAATACCCTTTTTGCGCTTCAAAAAAAGGTGTAAAATAGTTCCCTATTTCTGAGAAAAAACTCTATGTCTCCCGGTTAAATTAAACCCGAGTCAGGAGACGGGGGTTTAATTAAATTCCAAAGAAGCAGATACTCTGCCCACTGCTCTACCGAGGGCACATGGCTGCCCATAGGGAAAACATAAGACATAATTTTTTTTTTTATAGATAATTTAATTTTTTACTACATTTTTGATTCTACGTCAAAATTCTAGGTAAATTATGTGTTACATACTGCTATAGCAGCAATTACTTGTTTCCAAGATAAAAACAGTTAAAAAGTGACACTCTTGAGCAGAATTTAGTACTCGACGCGAAGGTCAAACGTAGCTATATCAATGAAAATGTATGTACCCCCTATATTTTGTGACAGTCACAAAATATATAGGTACTATATATTTTGTGCTACAGTGTAGAGCGCGTAGCAGTCTATCAGCTCTTGTGTACTTTATAAGAAAATAGGTCCAAATTGATAGTTTTTTTTTATTATTTTACTAGAGTGTTTTACACTAGCAAAATGTCGTAGCATCAACCTGTTTTCTACTGGCAAAACTCTTACCTGTACTTACCTGGACCAAACCAACATTATGGTTTCTTAGCAACAAAATGTTGTTAGGTTAAAGAAAAAAAGTATTGTCAGTCTGACAAGTCTGACAATAAACACTGTGTTTCTAGCTAAAATTTGGCTCGCATTTTCGTGAAAGAGTCTTGTCGAATATCATTAATAATTTAACATTTTCTAGGCAAAATGTTCCTTTTGTTTTATTTAAGTCTGTTGTTTTTTTCAAATTATGAAATTTTTTTTTAAAACCACCGCCCGAAGGCTCGTGGTTTTGTTGTAAATGTCATTCACGAAAAATTCCAGGGGAAAAAACTTTTTATACAATCAAAAAATTTTTTTCCCACAAATTCTTATAATATTATATAAAAACAAAATTTTGTTAAAAGGTTAAAAAACAATTGTTAAGTTTTCAAATCTGACAATAAACACTGTGTTTTTTTCTAAAATTAGGCTCGTTTTCCGTTAAATAGTCTTGTCGAATAACATTTGAGAATACATTTTCTTTTGGGAAACTATTTTTCTTATTTTTTTAATTTTAAAATTTTTTATAGCAATTTCGATTATGACATTTTTTTAAATGTCATTTAGAAATTGCTAAGCAACAAACTTACGTACAATCGAAATATTTTGCCGACTTATACTATTTTTTAATATTATATAAAAAAATTTTTTTAGGTTAAAGAAACTATTGTTAGTCTAAAAACTGATAATAAACACTGTGTTTCTAGCCAAAATTTGGTTTTTTTTCTCGTCAATAGTCTTGTTTTATTCAAGAGTTTATTGCTTTTTTTGAAAATTTGTTAATAACATTTTTGTCACTGTCATTCACAAAATGGCCAAGCAAGAAACTTTCATACAATGCAAATATTTTGACGAAATTTTTTTTTTTCTCGTATGATATTATACCCGGGTGTTGCTCCGCCGGGGGGGAAAATAGGGAATCCCATAAAATTTTGAAGTGGTCCAATATTGGCCCCCCTAATTATTTTAGAAGAAAATATTATTAGGATTTTTTAAAGAGAAAAAAAGGTGTACCCAGTGTACAAATTTCAGCTCTTCTTAGTCCGCCAACTAAGAGATAAATGCTAAAATAAGTTACGAATCTCTTATCTTCTTACGTGCCCTGTATTATTAAAATTTTTTATAATAAAATACCAGAAAAATTATTTAACCTCTTACTCTCAATTTGTCAGATTAATGTTACATCATTTTTAAATAATGAACTACTCAAATCAAGAAAAAATCACCATTAGAAAATGGTTTTATCAGGGAAATAGTTATCGAAGAGTGGGGGACATGTTTGCAGCCTATTTTCCCAATAGGCCAATACCAAGTAAATCGACAATAGAACGGACAAAAAAAAATTGGGGAAACTACTGGCACAGTAATCAATAATTGCAAATGTAAAGAAAATCGACAAAAAAACCCCAGAGACAAATTGTACAAAACGAGAGGGATTTAGACGTGATACTTTGTGTAGAGGAGGCCAAGGGAAAAAACATTAGCACGAGACAACTGGAGGACATTACTGGACAAGACCACACCACAATATCTCGAATTTTAAAAAGATGTAAATACCACGCTTAAAGGGGTACGAAAGACACCAAGAATTAAGAGACGGAGACGAAAACGACGACGGAAATTTTTTGCTTTGAGATGATGGAGAGGACAAACACTGACAGGGGTTTTTTTAAAAAAATATTTGTTTTTAGGGGACGAATGCACTTTTACATTGAACAACGAACCCAACATTCAAAATTGCCGGTACTGGAGTAACGAAAACCAAAATCGATTTGTTGAGACAAGGACTCAATATGCACAAAAAATTAATGTTTTGGGGGAAATTTTTTTCGGCCACCATATCCTTGGCCCTTTTTTTTCCTTTTGGACCGAAATTTGAATGCGGAGTACTTTCTGGAACTTTTAGAGGAAAAATTTTTTGCCTGCTTTGAACAACCTTGCTCGTGAAAATCAAGAGATTTGGTATAAAAAAGGATGGCTGCCCAGCACACAGTACCAGAGCTGTGCTCGAATACTTGAACAACGCATTTAATAACGACATCATAGGCCCGAACCACGCAAATTTGGCCAGCCAGGTCTCCGGATCTTTCGCCAAACGTTTTTTTTTTATGGGGACTTTAAAAAAAAGCTTTATACCAATAAAAAATATGAAAATTTAGACCAGCTAAGGAATGCTATTTCCGCTGAATGTGCCAGAATATCGATGTACCAACTAGCCAACGTAAGAAATGAGTTTTATAATCGTTTGGGTTATTGTCTGGCAGTTAATGGAGAAATATTTGAGCAATTGATTAAATCCTGATATTTTCGTCATAAATTGATTTCTAAATGAGAAAAATTTTTTTTATTGTCTTGCGTAACTGTGAGTGCATGTGTTGGAATTATTTTAAACTAAAATGAAATGCGAGGATTTTTTTTGAAATTCCAGTATAAAATTTTATTTTTTGGGAATGACATTATAAATTAATGATCTAAATTGTCACTGTTAAATCGATATGGTGTTTTTATTATTGATTTCTAGAGTACAGGGAGTAATGAGATACTACGTTGCAGAAGTATTTAAGAAATTTATTTTTTTTACGGTTGGTTGGGGAAAAAGCTTAAATTTTTTTTTGGGGGGAACTTATTGTGCTCTTCAATAAATCCTAATAGCATTTTTTTCTAAAATAATTAATCCAATATTTGACTACTTCAAAATTTACATGAGTTCCCCCCATGCCCCCCCCCGGCGGAGCAACACCCGGTATAAAAAAAAAACTATTAAATTTAAAGGTACAATTTCACCCATCTTAGATGTAGGACTGAAAGGCTGCAACTTTCTTAATTTTGCATTTTTTTTTAAGCTTTATATTTTGTTTTTAAATTTTTTAGTCACACAAATAAAGCATCCTGCGTTTTATTTTTACCACTATTCATTTATCTCCAAAATGTCATTTCCAAATATAATTGGGCTCTTTTACGTAGCATTTGTGTTTGTATTAACCCCGTGGTAATTAGATCATTTTACTATTAGGCGCGAATAATTATCTCAAGAGGTTGACGTTCAATTATTTTAAATATGCGCCTTTTGGGTACATATTTTAATGGTTGCTAACAGTTATTATTTGATGATTTCTTGTAACAAAGTTGCAGGTAAAATAGTTGGGTGAAAGCTGGCCTTAATTTATTATAAAATCCATCATCCATCCAAAATATTTAAATTTTTTTTTAATCACAAAATAAAATGTAATAGGAGTTAAACTAAATATTTATTTTTAATTGCTTATTTTTACGGTTTTTCCTAATTCAGAATTTTTGTACTTATTTAAAACAGTATCTTTAAATGATTAACTAAATATGTTTGGTTACAAAAATTTTTTTTAAGAAATTTTTTTATTGTTGCATTATGTTTTCCATTGCCAATATAGTGCTGCTCAATTATTTAATTTTTGGCCTTATTTATTTTTTTTTTTTTTAAAAAAAAAATAATATTTTTTATATATTTTTTGTCCTAATTAATTTTTAACTTGTTTTTATAATAATTTTTAGGTAATTTTTATTTTTTATTTTTAATACAAAATATTAAAAGTGATATTCAACTAAATGAACTTTTTTTTTTTTTTCTTTTTTTTTTTTTTTGGTTTTTTTAATATTTGCCTGGATTTATGAATTTTTTTTTTAAACGTATTTTTTTTAAAATGATTTAACATATATCTTTGTTGTGTGTGTATTTTCCATGATTTTTTTTTTTTTAAATATGTTTTTAATGTTTTATTAAGTTATTTTTGCATTTAAAAAAAGTGACATGATAGCAAATACAAGGTCAATAATTTGCTTCTTCGCAAATAGCTGCAAAATAATCAGAACTAGGTTGTCATTGAAATATGGGATATTATTCATTTATTTATAAACCGGGTGGTGCATCGCCAGACGGCCCCATAGGAAACCCCTTTTAAATTTTGATATTTGGAAATTTTATTGGCTCCTCTATTGAATTTACAACAAAATTGTCTTGGACTATTTTAAAGGCGTTGATAAGATTAGCTTACATTCTATTTTTTTTTCTGATAAGGCAATTAAAAGTTATTTAAGAAAACTATTTGTAAAATCGTTGCATACCTGCTACATACCTTAATGAATCCACCAGTAATAAATACATTTTCTTGTCAACTTTTTAATTGACGTTTTACTTTGTATAAGTTATTTTAAAATGTTTTACAGCATTGAAGAGAAAATAACAATGATTAAATGGTATTACATGGAAAATTTATCGAAGAGTATCCGACATGTTCTCTACGTTTTTTCCTGACAGACACATTCCAAGTAAGACAAAAGTTCACAATATTCTTCATAAGTTTGAGACAAAAGGGACTGTTATTAATAAATGCAACTGTTTAGAGGAAATAATAATGTACCCGAAGAAAATAATGCCGATTTAGATGTTTTACTTTATGTAGAAGAAAATAAAGGAATTAGAAACCAGGCTTCTTGGAAAAAAGTTGTAGGAAAGGATCACAGTTTTCACAAATTTTTTTTTCTTTCCCAAATTTTATGTGCTTTATCCAGGGTAGTACTACAAAATTAAGAGGCATCCTTGTCATTGATGAACTAGAAGAAGAGTTTAAAAGCCGCAAATTAAAGAAATATAAATATCATCCGTACAAATATCAAAGACATCAGGAATTAAGGGAAGGCGATGAGATCCGAAGAGCAGATTTTTGTTTTGAAGTTATGGAAATGGCGAATAACGATAGGGACTTTTTACGCAAATTTGTTTTAGTGACGAATGCACCTTCACATTAAACAATGAACCAAACGTTTAAAACATCAGATACTGGAGCAAAGAAAATAAACACAGATTTGTATCTACAAGGACTCAATACCCTCAAAAGGAAAACGTTTGGGCGGGTATATTTGGACATCGGATTATTGGACCTTTTTTTTTTGAATCACAATTTGGGAACAGAAACTTTTTTAGAACTATTACAAAAAACAAGTTGGGCCGGCATTGGAAAAAAAGATGCACCTGACAATCAAGACATTTGGTTTCAAATCGATGGTTGTCCTGGACACAATTCACGAGAAGTAAAGGAATATGTTCAAAATGTTTTTAATGGACTCACTATAGGACCAAATTACACCATAAATAGGCCAGCTAGGTCTCCTTTATTTTCGCCAAACGACTTCTTCCTTCGGGGTCATATCAAAAATGTTATTTATACAAATTTGAGTTATCAAAATTTAGAAGAATTAAATGTAAGAACTGAAATTTTGTAAAATTTTTTCCACCCCGCGATTTTCATGAATTTTGGAACGGGGGTTTTTTGGGCGCTTCCGTTAAAAAGTTTTCCCCTTTTTGGTTTTTAAGGGGGCCTCCAAGTGGACTTAACCTTTTAAAAAGAACAATTTCCAAAATTCCTCCTTTTGAAACTGATTACCACCAAAAAAGGAACATACAATGATTGGGCACTTATATAAAACGAATACACTAAAATTTTACAAAAGTTTATTGCTTTTTTATAAAAAACACCTCAAATAAATCCAGTTTTTTTTATCTTGACAGCTTAATTATAAATCAGGCAACCAGTTATACATCACATATCTTTACAAGGTACAGAAAAGTGGATTTATTTAAGATAATTTTTACTTAAAATAGACAATAAATTATTGTAAATTTCAGTGTATTTGTTTAATATATAAGTGCCTAAGTAGTGTATGTTCCCATTTGTTGGTAATCAGTTTCAAGAAGGGAGAATTTTGAGGTTAGTTCACTTGGAGGCCTCATAACTCAAAAACCAGAGGTTGCCGGAAAAAACTAATTTTAGATTCGTGATCAGCGCCCCAAAAAACCCCCGTATGCAAAAATTCATGAAAATCCGCGTGGTGTCCGTAAAGTAAATTTTACCCCTGAATTTTATAACAGTTTAGGGTATTGCTTAGCAGTAAACGGAGGGATTATCTAATAAAAAAACATTAGCTTTTAGTTTCAATGTGTTGTATTAAAACGTATTTTTGCAGTTTTTAGGGTGTTTTTCACCTTCCTATAAAATTGTTCAGTTATGTAAAAATCTTATTATGTAGTTCAATGTAATTATTGTATTTATTAAATGATAACAACCATTATTTTCTCTTCAATACTCTAAAACATGTTGAAATAACTAATACATACTAAACCGTGAATTAAAAAGTTGACAAGACATTTTATTTATTACTGGTGGATTCATTAAGGTATGTAGCAGGTATGCAACGATTTTAAAATAGTTTTTCTTAAACAACTTTTAATTGCCTTATCAGAAAAAAAAACGAAATGTAGTATGTGAACTAATCAAACGTATATTATATATAAAATAGTCTTATACAATTTTGTTGTAAATTCAATAGGGGAGCCAATATGTATCAAAATTTTACATGGGATTTCCTATGGCCAGTTCGATGCACCACCCAGTATCTGTCAGATTAAAACAAAGCATCCATTTATATAATTAATACCTTCACCATTACAGCAAGAAACAGAGATTTCCCATTCAAAACCTTTAAAAAAAAATCTATCACACCCGTTTAATTTAAATGTCACACACAATGATTCGACTAACCCATAAGAAACCGTAAGATATCTGGAGCATAAATACATGAATATATACCATATTAAATTTGCTTTTGAATTATAGAAATTATACAGAGTAAGTACCTAAAAAAAAAAGAAAATAAAAATAGTAAACAAATAATTACTTTAACTAAAACCAGAGAAAAAAAAAAGAATACACGAAATAAGGTTGACTCTAAATCACTTCATTATGGTTTTTTAAGGTTCCCGTTAGTGTGATTAAAAGAATATAAGCCATAAGAAAAACAAAAATTATTATTATATTGTAAATATTTCCAGTGCTTTATAATCGGAAAATTATTGTAATAATTGCGTCAAAAATTTTTAGAGTAATTATTCTGTTTGCAGGTTAATTGAATCTGTAATTATTGGAACAGAAATATTTAATATATTCTATACTTTAAATAAAAAAATTGAGAAAATGTGCGAGAATCGGCCCAAACCGTTATCGGGGTCCTAAAAACATTGCCTTTAATAAAATTGGTACCCACTCATTAAATTTGTACTCAAATTTTGATTCGCTTTAAAGAATTTTATTTTCTAAATACATCGATAATTTCAAAAGAAAGTAGGTATTAAAACTTTAAAATATGTCCATTATGATCTTTCTTTTCTATTTTTTCCAAATACAGAATTAAAAAACAACATGCTATGGTAGCAACTAAACAAATAAGTGTCGTTTTTCCCGTATAATTTAAAAAACACAAAACCCGTTGTTCTATTTTTAAACTTTCGATCTTTCGCCGTTGCTAATCCATAAATCCATATCCATAGCTATAAAATAAGCCTATATGTATAAGCAGTCGGTATCTTCACTTAAATTTATTATAAGAATAAAATAAAAATTAATGCCATGATATCAAAAATTATATAAAAAACTGTATTAAAAGTTTGGTTATAATTATTGCCATAAATTTCCTTCAATTTTTGTATGTTAAAACGACTTCCTGTGTAAAACGACTCCTATACAAAACTTCTTAAACTTACGATCCACCAGCGATTGCAAATTTTTTTTACATACCATACGATTATTTGGATCCTACTTTACTCCTGTACAACCTCAGTTAATTAACAGTGCAAGAAATTGAGAAATGATGAGGGATATAGGACGGAAAAATAAACCTGTATATTCTAACAAAAGACATGTATTGTCTTAAATTTCCTAAAGTAATATTTTATGTATTATGAGGTAATATTTGGTTTCATATTAATCTTAATATATTTTTTCTTGATTATAACATGTTATTTAAATAAATTGTATTTTGCCTAAATACGATTCTACGTTACTTCTACAGTCATATTTTGCTTGATGTAGAGATCGAACGCTGTTAGAACAACACCGATACGTCACGGTTTTATATCAGTTTGCCATATGAGACCGTGACGTATCGGTGTTGTTCTTACAGCGTTCGATCTCTACCAATAACTTGCATAGACCACTCCTTGTCAAAAATTATTTTTATTTCTAACATGATCAAAAATTGGTTTTAAATAATACCTACTTTTATTTCTATTTTATGTTTTTTTAATTGGTGAACTCTTAAGGTAAGTACAAACCGACCGACAAAATGTTGGCAACACATTGACGGCTGTGGCCAACATATTTATTGTATACAGCTACTTGTATCTGGAGATTTGTTTTCAACAGTGTTGCGCGTCCAAACCAAACTTAGTGTTGAATTAAAAATGGAAGAGACTGTTGCTGTTGGTGTTAGTGCTGCTTTTATCATAATAGCTGACCATGCCCGAAAGCGAAAAGAAAGGTGGTGGCAGAGAGAGTTTTTAAGAACTGGGACAAGTCATGTCCCACAATGCGGGAGCAGCTACCACTACCACTAGCTCTTTTGTCCATATCATGTTTACAATAAAAGATAGACTCCGAATTACTATAATACTAATAAAATATGCGGATATAAACAATGTACCCCACTAATTATAAAGTTTTACAACTGGGTTCTACACCACTTGTTGACAAGTTAAAGTTGACAACACCGTACACACCGAGCGATGTTTCCATTTGAGATGGAAAATAGTGATGGAACCTTCCGAATGATTTTCCGAACGATATCCGAATATAGAAATGTTTCGAATGATTCAAATATTTCTTTCGAATATTCGTATTCCAATCAACTGGGGTATATTACCGCTACTTATCGGATGATACTTCATTCGATTCGCGGTTCATTCATATCAAGAATAGAAATTTTCCACAATATGTCGACTTTTTGAAGGCCACTGTATACTATTGTATACACCACACCAATAATTACGAATTAAAACGAAAAACAAAGCTTTTTGCCGCATCACCAATTACAGCAAAACAAATTTAAAACGGGACAAGAATACGTATGCGAACCAGAGAAATAAAAGAAGAGGAGAAAGCGCTTCAATCTGCGCGAAAAGTCTAATATAGGGCGCAGCCAGGTTGCTTTCGCTTGTCATTTGTCATCATTTGTGCTTGTCATGTCAGAATCTTGTTTGTAAACAAAAATTTAATTAAAATGGTTTTGGATGAATAATATTAATTTTATGAATGAAATTAAAATTTTAAGATGAAAACAATTACCATTATTAAACAGTATACTATGCAGGTGAAAAAATTTGGTTTAATTCAAAAACATTTATGGGTTAGAAGATTTTTTTCTT
>JAHBCN010026122.1:0-10864 GCA_019359885.1 Listronotus oregonensis | reverse complement strand
CAAAAATTTTTTTTTTAACCACAAAAAACCCTTTGACTTTTTTAACTTTTCTCCAAGTAAAAAAAAAATCAACTTATCCTATTGCCACAGAACTGCTCATTCGCGCCCCTCCATTTGTAAACAAAAAACTTATAGTAAAGCCGGAAAACCCATTTAATTCATATTCTAACGTTTATTTTATTTTAAAACCCTTAAGGATTTTAAAAATTTTAACAAGACAAAAATTAAAAAAAGTTTTTTTTTTAAATGTGACGTAGAAAATTTTTTTTCGGGGGGTTTGCAAATACAGGGTGTTTAAAAAAACAGGGCCCCCAATCCTCGGGGGTTTTTAATTTTTTAAAAAAATAAAAAAAAAAAGCCCTATCATGGGTCCGGAAACGCTTTTCCGAAATACGGGGGTTAATTTTTATTTTTTTTTTTTTTTCAAATTTAAATCACTCAACCGATTTTTGAAACAATTTGAAAGGTACAAAAAGAAATTTAAAAATAAATCGCCCCAGGCATGGGTGGGGGGGTAATGAAAATTTTTTAAAAAAGAATATTGCGCCACTGATTTTTCCAATTTTTTCCCCAGTTTAAACTTGTTCCCAAAAAATTTTTTTTTTGGGGATTTTCGTTTGGTTTTTCCCAAAGTTTGCTAAAAAAAAATGTGGCCCCTTTGGCGTAATAAAAAAAGAAACCCCGAAAAAACACCATGATTTTTAAAAAACTTTTTTTTTTAAATACCAATTTTGTTTTGTAAAGAAAATGTTGGAACCCTTTATTTTTAAAAAAATTTTTAAACCCCCCCCAATTTTTTCTCTTTGAAAATATTGGATCTTTCTAATTTTAAAATGTTTTTTTCTTTTAATTTTCTCTTATTTAAGGGTTTTTTTTAAAACCTTTTTTTAAATAAAAATAAAAATCGGTGGTTCAGGCCGGAAAATCGGGGGCCCCCATGGCAACGGACCCCTCAAGCCAAGGATGGTAACCGTATGTTCAGGAAATATTTTTTTACAACGCGAAAAATGTGGGGGCGCACCGTCATGGGAACCCATTGCCCATTTTAAAAAAGTGGTAAACCCGGCAAATCTTTTTAAAAAATTTAAAGCCCCCTTTTCCCCAAGACGTTCGGTAGAACAACGGGACCAATTATGTGATTTAAAACACCACCCCAAAATATTGATGAAAAATTGATACAAAATTTTTACTCGTAGAGGGGTGAGGGCTTTTTGGATTTTTAAAATTTGGGAAAAATTAACTATCCCTTTTTCGCGTTAACCCTCAGGGGTAATAACTTTTGAAAAATGATGGTCGTTTAGTTTTTAAAGGGGAACCCCTTAAAAAAACATTCCCCGGGTTTTTAAAAGTCCTGGGTAAAGATCCGGGAAAAATTTTAAAATGATGGGATATAAATTTTTTCCCTTTTAGAGTTCTTGGGGAAATGATGATAAAAAAATTTTTCCCGTTCGGCCCAAAAATTTCGTACTTTTACGGGAAAAATTAAAAACCCATTTAAATTCCCCTTCGACTCGTTTGTTGGCGGTATCTTCTCCCCCCCAAATCACCCTTTTGGAAAAAAACCGTTTTCTTAAAAGACTTCAATACGTGAAAAAAATTTTTCCGAATTCTTTTTGGAGAAAATTTCCCAAAACCCCAAATTTTTTTTAAAAGGGTTTGATAAATTAACAAATATCAGTCAATTCGGGGGAAGTGGGGGGGATAAACCATCTTGATAGGGGGAAAAATTTAATGGGTTAATATCAAACAACCCCAAAAAAAAACGAAACAAAAACAAATGATCAAAAATAACAAAACAAAAAAAAATCTTTTTTAAGAATAAACCCCCCCAAAAACTTTTAATTAAAAACCTTCAAATTAAAAATTTAGGGAACTGGGCCCCCTTTCATGGCATTATACGTTTTTTTGCATTCGCCGACAGGGGTTTCTTTGCATTTTTTTAAAAAAATATCTGCTGGGGAAAACCCCAAAAAAAAAACCCAAGGGGGAATGGTTATGAAAAAAGCTTCAAAAAAGGGCATCAAAATTAAAAAATAAAATACATATTCTTTCTCTAAATATTTAAGTTACCCCCTACGCACGCCACTCCCCCCCCAAATTTTTTTAAAAATATGCATTTAAATTTCACTTTTAAGTTCTAAGTTTCTTAAAAAGGTTGGGGGTGGTTTTAAATCATTTAAAAAAAAAAAAAAAATTTAAATTTTCCCCCCTTTTTTGGGGAAAACCCTGCTTTTCCCCGGCCCCGGCTTTTTTTTATTATTTTTATAAAAATTTCCCCGAGGATGGTTTTTTTTTAAAACCCCGATATTCAGTCAGGGTTTAAATCATTAATACAAATTCTCTGCCTTTTGATAATAAAAAAAAACAAGATAAAAAAGTGTGTTAAAATTTTAATTTAAAGATAAACAAATAACGGGTTTTCAAAAAAATTTTTATTTTGTGGGTTTTTTTTGGGAAAGCCCCAAAATTTTCCCAAATTTTTTTTTTTTTCAATTACAAAAATGAAAAAGTCAATTAATCTTTTGGTTTTTAAAAATTAAAAACTAAGAAAGAAACTAAATTGGGGACTTTGACCAAAAATTATTTTAAAAAAATGACAGAAAATAGTATAAAAAAAAGTAAATTTTTAAATTTACTATGGGGGGTTATTTAAACCCCTTTTTTCTTTTTTTTTTTCATAGTAAAACAAATAAACAATACAGGTGTTACCCAAAACCCCAAAAATTAAGTATGGGAAATAATTTTTAATGTATAATTAAATAAAACAAAATTTTTTCACTTTCTGGGGGGGTTTCCTTTTAAAAAAAAGGCAAAATAAAAACTCTTTTGGGCCTTGTAAAAATTTTAAAATTTTTTTTTGTTTTTTAAAAAGGGTTTTTTATTTTTTGGGGGTTTTGAGGCCTTTATTTTTAAAGAAAAAGTTTAAAAAAAATGAATTTTTTTTCCCCTATTATTTGGGGAAAATTTAAAATAAAAAAATCCAAAAAAAAAGAAAAAAAGGCAACTTCCCTTTTTTTAAAAAACACCCTGTTATTTTTCCTAAATAAAGTCTTTTTTTTTGATTTCAAATATATATTATGATTTTTTGGTGAACCTTTTTTTTAGATATTTTAAGTTAAAAATTAAATTAAAAACGCCCCAAATTTGTATCGAAAGGGGGGAACAAAAAAATTTTTATGTTGCTAAATTTTTGGGAGGGTTTTTCGAAAAATTTTATTTTTTGATTAAAATTCCGGTAAAGTAAAGGGGAAACTTTTATAAAAAATTTTATTTAAAAATTTTTGGGCCCCCGCTGATAAACCTAGCTTTTCCTTTTCATTTTAGGGGGGGCCTCATGTTTTGTTCAGAAATTCTGGGGACATTTTATAAGAAAAAAAGGGAAATTTTTAAAAGGGAAAAAATTTTATAACCCCGTTTTTTTAAGTTAAAACCCCCCACCAAATTAATATTTGGATTTTTAAAATGGTTAAAAAAATTTTTTTTAAAATAGAAAAAAATAAATAATTATCCTGAAAACCGTATCAAAACTTTTTTTTTATTTCGTGTATTTTTCTTCTTTCCCCTTTTTTTCCAAAAAATTTTCCTACTATGTATTTAATATATGTATAGAGGGTTTTCCCCTTGTTAAGGATATAAATTAAATTCCCCTTTATTCGTCCCCAAAAATTTTTTTTACAATAAAAACCAAAAGGGTTTTTTTTTCTTCTGGAACCTCGACAAAAACCCCAAAAAACTATTTTTTAAAGTTAAAATGCAAATTTTAACTTTTTCAATATTAATACCTAAATTTATTAAAAAAATTTTTTTGATTCCTTTTCTTTTTTTATACAATATGATTTTTTTTTTAATTTTTTTAATTTTGCTTAAAAATTTCAAAAAATTTTTTTCCCAAATTTTTTTAAATTTTAAAAATCGAAAAAAAATCTTTTTATTAAAAAAATAAATAGGGGGGTCCCCAAAAAAAAAATTGGGTTAATTTTTCCTTTTTTGTTTTTTTATGATAATTTTAAAAAAAAAATTGGAAAAAAACAATTTTTTTAAAAAATCTATTTTGTCTTCCCCAAAAAAAAACTCCCCCAAACCACGTAAAAATTTAACAAAAAACCCCTTAGGGGAATTTTTGTATAAATAGGGTTTGGGAAAATAAAAAAAAAAATATATATATATATATATATATATATATATATATATAATATATATATATATATATATATATAATATGTCCCAGGGAAAAGGGGTTGAAGAGAAAACTTTTTTTTTTTTAATTTAATGAAAAAAAACTCTTTATAAAAATTTTTTTATTTTAAAATAAAAATTGGGGGGGAAACATTTTTAATTTTACGGGGTTAAAAATTGAAAAAAATTTAAAAATTTTAAAAATGATTTATTTGAAAGATATGGAAATAAGTTACTAAAAATTGTTCAAAATTAAAAAATAGTCTCTAATACCAATATTTGAAAAAAACTACTTTTTTTTTTTGTGATTAAAAATTTTATATATATATATATATATATATATATAATATATATATATATATATATATATATATATATATATATATATATATATATATATATATATATATATATATATATATATATATATATATATATATATATATATATATATATATATATATATATATATATATATATAATATATATATATATATATTATATATATATATATATATATATATATATATATATTTATATATATATATATATACATACATCTCAATTTCATGCTTCGATCCACATTTAAAAAAATTTAAAATTTAAAATTTTTTAAAAATTTTACTTACCTTTTAAACTGCAACAAAGGATTCCGTCTCAAAAAACAGACCCATTTGAGGAAAAAACATCCCTAGTACTCATTTTACCAGTAGAATTTATATTTTCTGGAGAAT
The DNA here is from genome assembly GCA_019359885.1 of Listronotus oregonensis. Lineage (NCBI taxonomy): Eukaryota > Metazoa > Arthropoda > Insecta > Coleoptera > Curculionidae > Listronotus > Listronotus oregonensis. The sequence continues at coordinate 5,954 of JAHBCN010026122.1, read as the reverse complement.
AATTTTATACTGTAATTTCCTATAGAAAAAAAGGGATTTTTGAAAAACTGAAAAAAAAATTAGTTGTGTCTTTGTTTGAAAATTGCTTCCTAAATTTAAAAAGATAGAGTCAATTTTTTTGTGATAATATATAACTAAGGGTGGTATAAAGTCGGTTTTTACTAATTTTTAAGATAGGGATATTTAAATAGGATAATTTAATTTTTATACTGTGCTTTAAATTTATGAGTCAGCAAACTAAAAAAAACGATACCAAAAAACCAAAACGGGTTGTTCTTCAGAAGCGCTTTTAGTTTAAAATACCTTTAAAATTTTAAAAGATCTAAGACATACAACTTTATGACAGGGACAATATTTAATTAAACTTTGGTAACTGAGAGGGCCTGAATAATAATTGGACACACACACACAAAATTTAAGTTGTAAAAAGTAATACAGTCATTAACAAAAATTCATCGGGGAAAAAAAAAGTAAACCATTTTTGGGATGCCCCAATTCAAAATCTGAGAACTTCAGGGTAAACCTAAAGGTCATTTTTGGTTAAGCCGGAAGTTGGATAGCATACGTCACAAACCAAATGTGGTTTAGGTTCTATGTGCCCTTCAAACTTATTTTGGCATCTTTAAAAAACTTCTAAAAAGAAACCACTTTTTAGAGACACCCCTTATAATTGCCAAATCGTTTTTTCCAAAATAGTTAAAAAAAATTTTTAAGTAGCTTCGCAACACTGGCACATACATTTTTTTACATTAAATAAAATTCAGGGTTTTCTCAAATGTCTAAAAAAAAAAAAAAAAAATAAAACCGCACAACAAAAGCTGTTTAGGTTTCAAAAAAAGGGAATATTTTAAGGGGGGGGTACGTTTCGTGCAAAAAAGGTAAATTTTAGCGATTTTTTGGTTACGGTTAAAATATTCTATTAAAACTATCTACTTTAAAAATAAAATTTTTTAATGAAAGAAATATTAAAAAATACGGCAATCGGAAACAATTATTTAAAAACCGTCTCGGAAAAATAATTTGGGTTTGCCCCCTCGTAACTAGGTGCTGGATCATATAAAACCCAAAAAACCAAAGTTTTTCGTTAAATAAACTCTTTCCCCAAGTAACGCCGGCAGGGTTTTTTAAAAATTTAATTTTTCCCCCCTTTTTTGGGAACGCTTTAAAGGGAAAAAAAAAATCGACTAATTTGTTATTAAAAAATAAAAATTTTTAACTAAATTAAAAAAAATTTTAAAAAGCGTTACCTCGTAAATTCTGTCAAAATAAGTTCAAAATTTTAAACGGATCGGGGGAATGGTTTTGAAGTTCTGAGGCCCTGTCTTCAAAACGCTCTAAAGTTTTTAACACTAAAAAAATCAATTAAAAAAGTTCATAACCAGTTTATCGGGTTGCCTTGCCATTTAGCTTTTCTTTGTTGTTTGGCTCGGATCCTCTCCAAATTTTCAATATTCTTAAAGGTTATCCATTCAGAAAATCAAAAATTTAAAGGGCACCCCTTAAGTTCTTAAAAAATTAAGAACATCCAGTAAAATTTATTTTTGTCTCATCCCAAGTTTTAACCAAGTTTCCGATAATTTTTGAAACTTTTTTTCTCTTTGGGCTCTTCTTTATCTGCATGAAGGAATTGTCCTACTAAATACTTGTTTAACTACAATTGAGGCCAAGTAAAATAATAAGTTAAAATTTCAACATACATTTAAATCACATTAAACTTATATTAAAATATTTTTATTTTGGGTCTGGGGGGTTTTTATATACAACCTAAAATAAAATTTTTCCCATTCTAAAGAAAGAATAATAAATTATTTAATTTGCTTTTTTTTTAAATTAATATCATAAAATAAAGTGGTCCAAAAATGCCTTTAAAGCTGTACCTACGTCATTAAAACTAAAAACCCTATTATTTTTGGGGTTTCTAGCACGGTGAAAGCACCGCGTTTATGTAACCCTTTCCAATATGCTGTTTACATTAACCCAAATCTTTTTTAAAAGGGGAAAATGACCTCAGTGCAGTCGACAAAAATAGGTTTATGCAGGACACCAATGGTTTTAACAGAAACACAATAACATTTTAGTATTTTTGGATTTCTTGCTTCTATTCTTTCAAATTTTACTAATTAAAGGACAGTGACGGTACCCAAAATTTACTAATTAAAGGATAGTGACGGCCATTAAATCTTTTTTTTAAAAAAAAATTTTCAATTTTGACTTTTCTGCCAATTTTTTTAAATCGCTCTTTTTACCTTGATTTACGTTTAATTACTATAAATAAAAACAATTTAAAAAATATATATATATATATATATATATATATATATATATTTATAAAAACTAACAAATTAATAAATTAATTAACAATTTATAAATTGAAACAAACTTCCAAACAAATGTAATATTTTATTCGGCCCAGTTTTTCTAAGACAGGATTAGCCTTCCGGCTCGGATAGACCAAAGCCGGCGTAGTCCGGATTTCCTTTAAGTCAATCCACGCCTCTAAAATTTTATCCTTTAAATTCGTTTACATTTTGCGGCCTAAACTCATTTTCCCATTTATTTTTAACTTATAAGCCCCAAACATTTCCATAACATTTAAATCGGACTACGTGCGGGCCACGGTAAAACCTGATACCTGCTCTTCCATCCATTCATCGACTTGCGGGCGTATGAACGGGGCACTTATCTTGCTGAAAGATAATTTTTGTCCGGAAATCGATCTAGTACGAAAAAGGCATGATATTCTGTAGTAGATCTATATACTTCCCATTCAATCTTCCTTCGATAAAATAACTACAAGTCCTTGTGCACTCAGCCACCCACAAAAATTCACCGAAAATCGCCCACTACTTCTGTCCTTTTGGGTATATTTTTCATCAAATCGTGTTCCTTGAGGCCTGTATACCTTAAGTATCCCATTGTGGCACGACTGAAACACTTTTTCATCGGTGAATATTATATTTTCCCAAAAAATCGGAGGTTTCAAGTAAAATTGTAGAGCAAATCCAATGCGTTGTTCTTTATTTGCATTTGTTTAAAACGGTTTTAAGGCTGCCGGGTGGCAGCGCAATTTGAATATTTGCCTTATTCTTCGCCGCGCCGTTCTAACCGATTCTGGGAAATTGCTTTCCGATTTTGCTGTAACTACAGATTTAAATGGTCGGTTCCTCAAAACATTAACTAAATTATTGTCTTGTTCTTGATTTGATAGTTTGGGGCGACCACTTCCAGCTCTTCTCTCACATGAGTGTGTTTTCTGCCATTTTTTTTTTAAGAAAATGAATAGTACTCTTTGGGATGTTAAGCCCCGCCACATCCCTTTCTGGCCAACCTCTCTGCTCAATATAATGAATTATTAATTCTTTTTGATCCAAAGTTAAGTTTGACATTTGAAAAAATATTTTTAGACACTGACAACGAACACCTGTTTCTTTATTAGGTTTTTCAACAGGTATTTATATTCAGTAGAATGTGGTATAAGCCTATTTTACCAAAGGGAAAAATAATTGCCAAGTTTAATGGCCGTTACTGAGCATTTGGAAAAACAAATTTGTTATTTATTTTCCAAATGTACCTTTGTTACAAAAAAAAAACATGAAAAATAAAAAAACCGCCCTCAGAATTGACGTGTCACGTGACGTTTTTTTTGAACCTCAAAAAATTTAATTTTTCAAAAATTAACCGAATCACGCCAAAGGTGTACGGGGTTTAGGGTCACTTATCACGAATCTGAAGTCAGATTTGGAAAATTCAAGATAGTGGACCTAATATCCAAAACCCATTCGATTTATGCCAGATTAGGTACATCACATATTGTAAAATTCAAAATGATGAGAGACCCAAAATTCATTTTGATTGATAATTGGATTTTTAAAAATTTCGTCCGCCATATTGGATTTGCCATTCTGAATTTTTAAATCTGACCCCAAATGCGTAGTAGAAGCCCTCAAAGCCCCTACGGCATAAACCGAAGAAGTTTGGAATATTCGGTCCGCCATATTGGGCCCATCATTTTTAAGTTCACAAATCTAACCTAAGATTCGTCACCCCCAAAACCCCCGTACACCAAATTTGGCAAAAATCGCTTAAATTTTGAAAAATGGTGGTTTTTTCTGAGGATATGTATTTTTCATTTTCATGGCTTTTTTTGTAATAAGTCTACATGTGAAAAAATAAAAAAAAATTGTGGTTTTGACCGGTTTTAGACCTTTTTTTTGGGGTTTAAAGTTTGTGTAATGTGCTCCATTTTGACACCGGATTTGTGTTCCTGGGGAAAAATGACTTTGGGTTTGCGGAATTAAATGCTGGTTTGTAAGAAAGCTTAAATAACTTAAATACACACTGACTTTCAGCTTTCGAAAATCCTATATAATCTAAGAAGGTGTACCTTTTTTTTTGCTTAAAAATAAACCACGATGCTTTAAAACAAACAAAACAGCTACTTTTTAAAAGCTCTATAAAGGAACACTCAGAGTGCAAGGGTCGGACTAAGAATATTTTTTTTTAATATACATCATAAATAATATTTACAAAACCGTGTAGAACACCAAAAAAAGTGGTGTGTGCTGGGTGTCTGACCAAGCTTTTCTGGCGTATTTTTTCCGCTGAACACAAATCTAAAGTCAAAATTGGGGATCAAACAGCAAAAAATCGAGAAAAGACGTAATTTGAGATATTAACGATTTTTTTTTTCAATTTAAACAGTCAATATCTCAAAAACTATAAGAAATAGACGAAATTTTATAAGACACAACTTATGTATTTTTATAAGACAATTAATTTAGTTTATATAATCGTTTTGTCCAAATGTAATATTTTTCGAGTTCTAATCAAAAAACCGAATATTCAGGATTTTTTCAAGGAAAAAATTTGAAAATGATATATATTTTTTTATTTTTGGATTTTTTCTGCACATTTTAAGTGATTTGAGATTCAAATAAATAAAATAAATTATTTATAATAAAAAAAACAAAAATTACATTAATAAAACAAATCTTATTTTGTACTGAAATTTTTTGTCAAAATTAAATTTTCGTTTATATCCCCTTTATTATTTATTTCATCAAAAATATTTATATAACTTTTTATATAGACAATTTAGAAAGCTTTATTTTTTGTGTTATGAAATGTTTTGTATCTCTTATAGTTTATATAGTCCTAGTCCAATCATTCCCTGGTAGCAGGTTTCTGTCGGTATATGTACCGTATCTGTTTTTTGGATTTTTCTCGATTTCTTGCTGTTTGACCCCGAATTTTGACTTCAGATTCGCGTTCAGCGGAAAAAAGTATGCTAGAAAATCTCAGTCCGATACCCAATACATACCATTTTTTTTTGACCTGTGTTATTTTTTAAATTCCTAAGCACAAACTAAATGCATAAATAAAATTTTTAGTTGTTGTTTATAAATATTTTTAAGGTTGGTACCTTAAAAACACTAAAATATTTACCAATAGCGGACAGCCAAGAAATATAGCGCTGTCAAATAGTCTCTTGCGAAAATATTTCCTCTGTCTATTGTCTATTGAAGCCATAAATCCAAATAGGTTTATGTTATGATGCTTATTAATTTTTATCAAGTTATGTAATACATAGAAGAGTAAGCGAATAATTATCGCTTTAAGAAAAAGGTTAAAATTTTAAGTAATTTTTTTTTCTCTTTATAATCAAAATAGGTTAATTTTTTAAATGATTTAGTGTCCGAACATAAAAAAGGTTGTAAAAAGGGGGCTTAAGGAGAAAAAATCTTAAATATATTAAAGTAATAAATAATTTTTAATGTTTTTGGGGCAAGGCATTTAAAAAACCCTATTACATTTCTTTTATATCAGTTTTATTCAAAATAGCAGGCTTAATAATTTTTTTAATTGCTTTCGAACTTGGTCTTGTTTCTCCATTATTCTTATAGAAAAAAATAAAGGGGAGAAAGCGACTTTTTTACATTTAGGTTTTGGTCAAT